>JAKOGI010004963.1:0-18285 GCA_029747015.1 Carnegiea gigantea | reverse complement strand
AACACTTACTCTTTTCTCAAGGACCGTGAGAAAATCACTCTTACCCCTCTCAAAAGTCCTTCCCCCTCTAAGCCAAAAGACAATCCTCATTTGGAAGTCTTCTTTACTACTCTTCTCAAATCTGAGCACCATGAGTCTTTTAAAGACTTGATACTTTTACAAGAAGAGTCTAAGCCATCATCTCCCTCACATCCACTACTCACCCCTCTTCTACAAGCCTATCACCATGTTTTTCCACAAGAAATTTCACATGGCCTTCCCCCTCCAAGATCTATCCAACACAAGATAGACCTCGTTCCCGGATCCGTACTTCCAAACAAGCCGGCATACCAGATGTCTCCAAGCGAAACACAAGAAATCCAAAGACAAGTGGATGATCTCTTGTCCAAGGGTTTAATTCGTGAAAGTCTAAGCCCATGTGCCGTGCCCGCCCTCCTTGTTCCTAAGAAGGATGGTAGCATGCGTATGTGTGTTGATAGCCCGGCAATAAACAAGATCACTATCAAGTACCGGTTTCCTATTCCCCGATTGGAAGATCTATTGGATGAATTACATGGAGCCGCTATCTTTTCTAAGATTGATCTTAGAAGTGGCTATTATCAGATTCGTATTTTGAAGGTGATGAATGGAAAACCGCCTTTAAGACTAAAGGAGGTTTATATGAGTGGCTTGTAATGCCATTCGGGCTTACTAATGCCCCGAGCACTTTTATGAGACTCATGAACCAAGTTCTCAAGCCCCTCATTTGAACTTGTGTTGTCGTTTACTTTGATGATATCTTGGTCTATAGCAAGACCGAGGAGGAGCATGCCAAGCATTTGCAACAAGTTTTGGAGATTCTTTCACAAGAACAACTTTATGGCAATATGGAGAAATGCTTTTTCTTCACTCCTCATGTGGTATTCTTGGGTTTCATTGTTTCCGCCCAAGGCCTCCAAGTTGATGAAAGCAAGATCAAGGCTATTCAAGAGTGGCCAACTCCTACATCCGTCACTCAAGTAAGGAGGTTTCATGGCCTAGCCTCATTTTACCGGAGGTTCATTAGAAATTTCAGCACTATCGTGGCTCCTATGACCGAGGTAATTAAAGGCAAAGAGTTTTCATGGAATGAGCAAGTACAACAAGCCTTTGAAGAGATCAAGAAGAAGCTCACTAGTTCCCCCGTTCTAGCCTTGCCTGACTTTACCAAAGTCTTTGAAGTAGAATGTGATGCATCCGGGGTAGGAATTGGAGCTGTCCTATCTCAAGAGAGGAGACCCATTACCTTTTTTAGTGAGAAGCTCAACGATGCCAAGAAGAAGTACTCCACCTATGACAAGGAGTTTTATGCAATCATTAGAGCATTGGAGCATTGGCGTCATTACTTAGTTGGAGGTGAGTTCATCCTTCATTCCGCCCATGAAGCTCTCAAATACATTCAAGGACAACACAAGCTCAACCCTAGACATGCTAAATGGGTAGAGGATCTTCAGTCCTTCCACTTCACTATCCAACATAAGGCGGGTACTCTCAACAAAGGAGCTGATGCATTGTCAAGAAGGTACTTATTACTCTCCACTTTGAGTACTAAAGTACTTTGGTTTGAAGTTGTTAAAGATTTGTACCCAAAAGATGATGATTTCAAGGACATTTTTGAGAAGTGTCTTAAACACCCCCATGGGTTGTTCCACTTAGAAGATGGGTTCCTATTCAAAGGTTCACGCCTTTGTATGCCTCAATGTGGATTTCGTGAACTGCTTATCCAAGAGCTGCATGGAGGAGCCCTAGCTGGCCATTTTGGTGTTGAGAAGACTAGATCAATGTTGAAGGAACACTACTATTGGCCTAAGATGTCAAGAGATGTAGAGCATTTCATCAAAAGATGTTCTACTTGTCAAATGGCCAAGAGCCATTCTTTGCCCCAAGGATTGTATTCTCCACTCCCCATTCCTCAAGCCCCTTGGGAAGATATTAGCCTGGATTTTATCACGGGTTTACCTAGAACCCAAAGGAACAAAGACTCCATTATGGTGGTTGTGGATCGATTCTCCAAGATGGCTCATTTCATCCCTTGCCACACCACTAATGATGCTACTCAAGTGGCTAATCTTTACTTCAAGGAGATTGTGAGACTACATGGCATTCCAAAGAGCATGGTATCCGATCGTGACTCCAAGTTTCTTAGTCATTTTTGGCTAACTCGATGGCGCAAATTGGGTACTCAACTCAAGTTTAGCACTACTTGTCATCCCCAAACTGATGGCCAAACTGAAGTCACTAATAGGACTTTGGGTACCTTACTTCGAGTCCTTGTGAAGAAGCATTTGAAGAATTGGGATGAGTTGCTACCACATGCCGAGTTTGCATTCAATCGAGTGGCTAGTAAGTCGACCCAACTCTCTCCATTTCAAGTTGTGTATGGCTACAATCCCAAGAGTCCCTTGGATCTTGTTCCCATTCCAACTCCCACAAAATTTAGTTGGTAAGCTGAAAAAAGAGCCAAGGAGATCCAAGATCTTCATGCAAGAGTTAGAGATAACATTGCCAAGGCTAATGAAAGAGCCATGCAAAGCGCCAACAAGCATCGCAAGGAGGTACATTTTCAACCAGGAGATTTGGTATGGATTCACATGAGGAAGGAGCGTTTCCCTTCAAAGAGAAAATCTAAGTTGATGCCGCGTTCCGATGGTCCATTTGAAATCCTTGAGAAGGTTGGGCCCACTGCATACAAGGTTGATCTACCTGGAGATTATGGAGTTTCGGCTACCTTCAATGTCTCCGATCTTAGCCCCTATTTCGATGATGAGCCCCTTCCTAGTTTGAGGACAAACTTTCACTTACCCGGGGGGAATGATGGAGACAATCGTGAGAAGCCCAAGGACCATCAAGCTCAGCCCAAGGAGGATTCACTCAAGCTTCAAGAGGTCAAGGAAGTTTCCAAACTTTGCCGGAAATTGGCGTTCATGCCCGAAGAGGTAGTGCCGCCTTCATCCAGAAATTTCCCGATTTTTGTGTGCACTTTTGGCCTACCTAACGTGGACCCACAACTTGATGCTCCACATGGTTTTGAAGCTTAAGATGTCAGCTTTAAAATAAGCCCAATTTTATTTAATTTGGACATCATTTGATTGGGCAAAATATCACTCAAAGATACGTTGTGCTGATCCAGTCCAGTCTGAGATAGGTGCATTGTTTGGGCCATAACTTTCAAACCGCTTATCCAAATTGAGCAAATGAGCCCATTCTGGAAAATAGACTTCCAGGGCTTTCTAACAAGCCCAAGAACGCGTGATTTGGCCGAGTATTCTGGAAGTTATGCTCTGTTGAAGTTGAGGCAGTTGCAAGGATTAATGCTGGGGATATGAAGAGTCTTAGGTTACATATATTTGTGTGGCTGATATTGTGCACGTTTTAGATGCTTCTAGATTGATGTAATCAGCTGCAAAAATCCTAGAATATTCCTTGTAACCTCCCCCACCCCCTTTTATGATGTGTCTTTTCATTTTTCTTAGACTTTTCATTAGCTAGTTTTAATTGTTAGGAGTTATTTGAGTCCTTTGATTGTCTTTTGCTGAGTCTATAAAAGGGGAGGGGCATGTGAAGCTATTCATTCAGCATTGTAAGAGATTTCCAATGTAATACAAGCACCTTTGAGAGTGATTCTCATTTGTGTCTCAAAATTCCTAGTTCTATATCTTGAATTTGGCTCATTCAAGTGGTGTTCTAGGTTCTCTTCCTTTTCCAATTGGAGTGATTCCTTGGTTAAGACAAGAGAATTAGCCCATGATCAAGTCATTGAGTGGCTCCGTGAAGGATTATCTTAGTTACAAGGTCTTGTTTATCCTTGTTCTTTTTGTTATTATTCTTCAAACCATCTCAAACTATCTTCCACCATATTCACTTTTCTTTGGTTGATTCTTGTTTAGTTTGAGTTTGAGTTGATTTGGTTCACTTAAAAGCCTTGGCTCTGATACCAATTGATGTATATGTGGGTGGCAAGTGAACCAAATCAAACTCCAACTCAAATAAGCCAAATTGGGAAGAGAAATGAAAGATGGATGAGATGGATGAAGAATTTCACTACACAAGAAAAGGGAATAGAACAAGATCTTGTAATTGAGATAATCCTTCACGGAGCCACTCAATGACTTGACCTTGGGTTAATTCTCTTGTCTTAACCAAGGAATCACTCCAATTGGAAAAGGAAGAGAACCTAGAACACCACTTGAACATGCCAAAATTCAAGATATAGAACTAGGGATTTGGAATACTGTTGAGAATCACACTCAAAGGTAATTGTATTTCTCTTGGGAAAGCTTACAACTCTGAATTCAAATGCAACTACATAACCCACCTATTTATAGGCTAAACAAAGATAACCAAAAGACTTAAAAACTCCTAGCAATTAAAACTAGAAAATTAAAAAGACTTAGGAAAAATAAAAAGACACAACTTAAAGGAATGGGGGAGGTTACAATGAACATTCTAAACTTCCTATCAGCTGAAGAAATCCATCCAAGTCGTGCATGATGTCAGCAAGGTGATGTTATGGAACCTATGTCTCTTCACTTGCCCAGCATTAACTCCATGCAGCAGCCTTCCCTTCAACTGAGCATTTCTCTCAGCTCACACGTCCAAATAAGGTGATTTTGGGCTTGTTGGAAAGCCCTTGAAATCTATTTTCCAGAATGGGCTCATTTGCTCAATTTGGATAAGTAGATCAAAAGTTATGGTCCGAACATTACACCTATATCAGAACTGGACTGGAGCAGGCCATGTCTTCTTTGAGTAATATTTAGCCCAACCAAACGACGTCCAAATTAAACATAATTGGGCTTGTTTGAAAGCTGAGATCTTAAACTTCAAAACCATGTGGAGCCTCAAGTTGTGGGAATCAGGCACCAATTCTTCCGGAAGGAATATGAGTTTTATCCAGATTTTCGCCACCTGCTTGACTTCTTTATGGTGTCTAAAGTCCTTGAACTCACATAATAAGAGAAAATATGAGAGTTCTCATGCACGCTCTTGTTTGACACTTTTCTTCTTAGAATTTGACCTTAAATAAAAATGATGCATATGGGAATATGCATCACTAGGATAAGCCAATGGCGCCACCTAGAAGAGAAGTTGGGCTATTCCTCCTTCACTTATGGATACAGAATTAAATCACCACCATAAGCAAGAAGAGGACCCTAGAAGAACACCACTTGAACTAGCCAATTCAAGCTAAAGCAACTAGGAATTTCAAAGAGAGAGTAAACACTCACTTTCTTTTGTATTTCAAATTCAAGCTGCCTTCTTACATTCCTAAAGGCCCCTTATATAGGAGGGAGCCTCAAAATTCAGATTACAAGGGGTACAAACCAAGCCAATCGGACCAAGACAAAAGGGGAAGCACAAAAAGCAAGAAAAGTACAAAAGGTGATGGTGACAGTTGCTGGCAGCTTTCCAGTTTTGCAGGGTCAATTTTCTGCAGCCATATCTCCCTTTCTACTTACCCAAATTGGCTCCAACATACCTTAATAGAAAGCTTAGAAAGTGCTCTTTCATATGACTACTTTTGGAGCTCAGTTGGTGCAGCCGTTCAGGAGTTAAAGCAGAACAAGTGAGATGGTGCAGTCTGACTTCCAAAAAGCACCTTTAGAAGTTTCCTCTCTTTTAGCCTCCTTGGGACACGTTTGACTCTGGTTTCTTTTCCCACCCTTTTAGCCAACTCAAAAAGGGATCTAGGTTTCAAAATTCCAGGTTGTTAGGATACTTTAGGTTAGGGAAATTGGGCTTCCAAAACCGGGTACAATCTGGCCTGGAAGAACAGTTTGGGCAGTTGGGCTTTAACAAAGAGTTTGGGTGGGCAAATGACATCCAAATGGGATGAAACTTGATTTATTGGGCAGATAACTCTCCCATCTTTCCAGGAACACCAAAAGTTTGGCTTTAAAGCCTCAGGACATCAGGTTACCAAGGTTAGAAAGTCGGGCCATGCGCAGGATGAACCCAGTAGAATGCAAGTGATCATCTCTTGATTGATTTCTAGTCCTTGGAAAGCCTTTATGACCTCTTGAGCTAGAAGAACCCCTTGGGGCTGATCCCCATCATCCCCCCCAGCTTAGAAAGAGTTTGTCCTCAAACTTGGTAGCTCTTCTTCTTCATCAAAGTAGGGCCTCAAATCGGCTACATTGAATGTAGCGGATACTCCATACCCCCCGGGCAAGTCAACCTTGTATGCATTGGAATTGATCTTTTCAAGGATCTTGAATGGGCCATCCGAGCGTGGAAGAAGCTTGGACCTTCTTTTGCTTGGAAATCGTTCCTTTCTTAGATGGATCCATACTGAATCCCCGGGCTTAAATTGGACTTCCTTTCGGTGCTTGTTCACCCGTTCCTTGGTTTGATCATTGGACCTCTCGATTTTAGCTCTCACTTGGGCATGGAGCTCTTGGATTTCCTTTGCCCTTTTTTCGGCCTCCCAACTAAACTTGGTTGGGGTAGGGAGGGGTGTGAGGTCAATAGGAGTACAAGGGTTGAACCCATAGACAACTTGGAATGGAGAAAGGCCCGTGGCTTTGCTTGGCGCTCGATTGTAGGCAAACTAGGCATGGCTAAGCAACTCGTCCCAACCCTTTGTGCTCTTCTTGGCTAGGACCCTCAACAAAGTACCCAAGGTCCTATTGGTGACCTCGGTTTGGCCATCCGTTTGGGCGTGACATGATGTGCTAAATTTGAGATGAGTGCCCATCTTCTTCCATAAAGTGAGCCAAAAATGACTCATGAACTTGCTATCCCGGTCGGATACCATGCTCTTGGGAATGCCATGGAGCCTCACAATCTCCTTGAAGTAGAGACTAGCAATTTGAGTGGCATCATGAGTGGCATGGCATGAGACAAAGTGTGCCATCTTGGAGAACCGATCAACTACCACCATGATGGAGTCCTTGTTTCTTTGTGTCCTTGGAAGGCCGGTAATGAAGTCTAAACTTACATCCTCCCAAGGAGCTTGTGGGACCGGTAAGGGTGAGTAAAGACCTTGAGGCAAGACATGACTTTTGGCAAGTTGACAAGTAGAACACCGTTTAACATAATGCTCAACATCCTTGGCCATCTTGGGCCAATAGTAGTGTTCTTTCAACATGAGTGTGGTCTTCTCAATGCCAAAGTGGCCGGCCAAAGCCCCTCCATGAACTTCTTTAATCAAAAGCTCCCTAATACCTCCTTTGGGAACACATAGCCGGTTCCCTTTGAATAAGAACCCCTCTTGAATGTGAAATGGGCCATGGGGGTGTCGTGAGCATACTTCAAAGGTCTCCTTGAAGTCTTCATCTTTGGGGTACAACTCTTTGATCAATTCAAACCCAAGGACTCTTGAATCAAGGGATGAGAGGAGGAGATATCTCCTAGACAAAGCATCCGCACCCTTGTTTAAGTGCCCAAACTTGTGGTGGATCACAAAGTGGAAAGCTTGAAGATATTCCACCCATTTAGCATGCCTTGGGTTGAGCTTATGTTGCCCTTGTATGAACTTGAGCGCCTCATGATCCGAATGGAGGATGAATTCTCCTCCCACCAAATAGTGTCTCCAATGTTCCAAGGCCCTTACTATGGCGTAAAACTCCTTATCTGATGCATATTTCCATATGCATCATTTTTATTCAAGACCAATTTCAAAGAAGAAAAGGGTCAAAGAAGATCATGCTTGGAAGTGTGCCTATTTGGTCTTATTAAGTGAGTTCAAAGACTCACGACACTATGAAGAGGTCAAAAAGAGGTTAAACTTTGCTAGAAATTTGGTGCCGAATTCATCCCTGCGGAACCCGATTTTTGTGACCACTTTTGGACAAGCTCAAGTGGACCCACAACTCGAGGGCCCATGTGCTTTTGAAGCTTAAGATGTCAGCTTTAAAATAAGCCCAAGTTTGTTTAATTTGGACATCATTTGATTGGGCAAAATATCACTCAAAGATACGTTGTGCTGATCCAGTCCAGTCTGAGATAGGTGCATTGTTTGGGCCATAACTTTCAAACCGCTTATCCAAATTGAGCAAATGAGCCCATTCTGGAAAATAGACTTCCAGGGCTTTCTAACAAGCCCAAGAACGCGTGATTTGGCCGAGTATTCTGGAAGTTATGCTCTGTTGAAGTTGAGGCAGTTGCAAGGATTAATTCTGGGAAAATGAAGAGTCTTAGGTTACATATATTTGTGTGGCTGATATTGTGCACGTTTTAGATGCTTCTAGATTGATGTAATCAGCTGCAAAAATCCTAGAATATTCCTTGTAACCTCCCCCACCCCCTTTTATGATGTGTCTTTTCATTTTTCTTAGATTTTCATTAGCTAGTTTTAATTGTTAGGAGTTATTTGAGTCTTTTGATTGTCTTTTGCTGAGTCTATAAAAGGGGAGGGGCATGTGAAGCTAATCATTCAGCATTGTAAGAGATTTTCAAAGTAATACAAGCACCTTTGAGAGTGATTCTCATTTGTGTCTCAAAATTCCTAGTTCTATATCTTGAATTTGGTTCATTCAAGTGGTGTTCTAGGTTCTCTTCCTTTTCCAATTGGAGTGATTCCTTGGTTAAGACAAGAGAATTAGCCCAAGACCAAGTCATTGAGTGGCTCCATGAAGGATTATCTTAATTACAAGGTCTTGTTTATCCTTGTTCTTTTTGTTATTATTCTTCAAACCATCTGAAACTATCTTCCACCATATTCACTTTTCTTTGGTTGATTCTCGTTTAGTTTGAGTTTGAGTTGATTTGGTTCACTTACCACCCACATCTACATCAATTGGTATCAGAGCCAGGTTTTTAAGTGACCCACATCATACCCAAACACATCCCAAAAGGCCAAAATAAAAAAAAAAAAAGAGGCACAAACCGGCAATCCGAAGTCTTGAAGACCAGAGAAGCAGCACGGTGCCCCTGTGCCACAACACACGATCGTGCCATATTCTTTTTCCAGGAATCTTCAAGTCGAGACGGAGCACGGTGCCCCCGTGCCGCCAAGCACGACCGTGCCACTCAACTTTTCTGCATTTTCTTCAGCCGAAGCATAGCACGGCCTGCCCGTGCCCCCTTGCACGACCGTGCCACTTTCCCTGATGCATATTCTTCCTTCAAAGCATCTCCAACATGTCTACAAAGTCCACAAGAAGCGACCAAGCACGTGTGGAAGAGGTAGAAGCTCAAGTCACTTATCTTCGAACTCAACTTGGGCAACTTTTGGAGGAAAAAAGAAGGTGGGTTCATAGCCCCACTCCCTCTCATCCTCATGAACCGGTGGTTGAATCTGAAGAGGAAGTCCATCACTCCCATGCCAATTCAAGTGATGAGGAACCCCCAAGGAGACGAAGGCAAGGAGGGAATATTGGTGGTGTCCGAATTGACATCCCCGAATTTGAAGGCCAACTTGATCCGGACTTATTTCTCGATTGGTTGCACACCATTGAGAGGATCTTTGAATATCAGGACATCCCGGAAGATAAGAAGGTAAAGCTTGTAGCCCTTAAACTCAGAAAATATGCTTCAATCTGGAGGGCTAACCTTGGAGCGAAAAGAGCAAGAAACGGGAAAGGGAAAATCAGAACTTGGGCCAAAATGAAAGAAAAACTCAAGGCCAAGTTTCTTCCCTCTCACTATGTGCAAGACAATTATCTCAAGCTCCATCGACTAAAGCAAGGATCCAAGAGTGTGGAAGAATACACTCGGGAGTTTGAACAACTCCTACTCAAATGCGATTTGAGAGAAGACGACTCACAAACCTTGGTAAGATACTTGACCGGTCTTGATGAGTCCATGGCTCATGTAATTGAGTTGCAACCCTATTCATCCCTAGATGACTTGAGTTCTCTAGCCTATAAGGTAGAGCAACAAAAGAAATCTAAGGAAAAGAGCGTCTTTTCCAAGACTCCTTCCCGTCCTTTTTCTCAAGAATCACCTTACTTTCCCCCACAAATTCAAACCCCCTCACCCGCCAAAAGTGTCCCTCCCATCACCCCTCCACCTCCCACAAAAGTGCCCTCCCGGCCAAAAGACCAGGTTCGTTGTTTCCGTTGTCAAGGTATGGGACATTTTGCATCTGAGTGTCCTAACAAGAAGATTGTTTCCCTGGCTGAGTACCAAGCTTCTTTTGAGGAGCATGACCATGAAGAAGAGGAAAGTTTGGAGGAAAACGAAGAAGAGGTTATCATAGGCCCCGATGAAGGTGAGTTGCTTGTCATTAGGCGAGCATTGAGCGGATTTGCTACTCAAGAAGGCTTGGAGCAAAGAGAGGCGATTTTCCACGCAAGGTGCACTATTCAAGGGAAAGTTTGTACCCTCATCATCGATGGAGGTAGTTGTACAAATGTTGCATCCAAAACCATGGTGGACAAGCTCAAACTTGAGACTACACCCCATCCTAAGCCTTATAGCATCCAATGGCTAAATCAAGGCAAAGGGATATACATTTCTCATCAGTGCCTCATTTCTCTTTCTATTGGAGACCACTATAAGGATGAGATATTGTGTGACATTCTTCCTATGGATGCAAGCCATATATTTTTGGGTAGACCATGGATGTTTGATCGCCATGTAATTCATCATGGGCGCCTCAACACCTACTCCTTTACTAAGGATGAGAAGAAAATCACCTTGACCCCTATTCCATCGTGCCAAAGCCCCAAGCCACAAAAGGACCGACAAGCCTTAACCCTCTTTCATCCTTCCCAAACCCTTGCCCCCAACGAAGATTTCCCACTTCTGCCTCTTCTCCTCACCAGGTATGACCCGTTTTATCATCCTCCCCTCACCCTCTTCTATATCTCTCTAGAGGTGATGCCCTTTGACCACTTCCTACAACAGCTCCCATTTCATAATGATGGGGATCAGCCCCAAGGGGTTCTTATAGCTCAAGAGGTCACAAAGGCTTTCCAAGGATTAGAAACCACTCAAGACACGATCACTTGCATTCTGCCGGGCTCATCCCGCACATGGCCCGACTTTCTGACCTTGGTGACCTGATGACCTGAGGCTTTAAAGCCAAACTTTTGGTATGTCCGGAAAGATTGGAGAGTTAGCTGCCCAATAAATCAAGTTTCAGCCCATTTGGATGTCATTTGCCCATCCAAACCCTTTGTTAAAGCCAAACTGTCCAAAACTGTTTTCCAGGTCAGATTTTGTCCGGTTTTGGGAGCCCATTTCCCCCAACCTAAAGTAACCCTAACAACCTGGAATTTTAACCCCTAGATCCTTTTTTTGAATTGGCTAAAAGGGTGGGAAAAGAAACCAGAGTCAAATGTGTCCCAAGGAGGCTAAAAGCAAGGAAACTTCTAAAGCTGCTTTTGGGAAGTCAGCCTGCACCATCTCACTTGTTCTGTTTATATCTCCTGAACGGCTGCACCAAATGAGCTCCAAAAGTAGTCATGTGAAAGACCACTTTCTAAGCTTTCTAATAAGGTATGTTGGAGCCAATTTGGGTAAGTAAGGACGAAGCTACAGCTGCTGAAAGTTGACCCTGCAATCTGGAAAACTGGACAGCAACTGTCAACATCACCTTTTGTACTTTTCTTGCTTTTTGTGCTTCCCTTTTGTCTTGATCCGTTTTGCTTGCATTGTAACCCATGTAATCTGAATTTTGAGGCTCCCTCCTATATAAGGGACCTTTAGGAATGTAAGAAAGGCAGCTTTGAATATCATGCAATGAAATCTGAGTGTTTTACTCTCCATTGAAACTCCTAGTTGCTTTAGCTTGAATTGGCTAGTTCAAGTGGTGATCTTCTAGGTTCTTTTCTCTTGCTTATGGTGGTGATATTCTGTATCCATAAGTGAAGAAGGAATAGCCCAACTTCTCCTCTAAGTGGCGCCTTTGGCTTATCTTAGACAAGAGAGTTGCACACTATCCATCAAGACCGGTTGAGCTCAGTGTTCTTTTCGGTTTTTGCTTGTCCTTGTTTTCAATCTTCCCCATCATACATTCTGATCTTTGACATTCCCATGGTTAACATACATCATCTTGGTATCAGAGCTTAGGCTACCCTCTTGGCCAAGCTTCCTCCCAAACACATTTCTCAAACACAAACCACAAAACATCCTTTCTCTATCTGCACGGGACAGAATTGTGGCACGGCCTACCCGGGCTTTAAGGCACGACCGTGCCACCTCTTTTCTGCACTTTTGTCACGGCAGTAACCTGGCACGGGAAGCCCGTGTCCCACGGCACGACCGTGCCACCCCATTCTCAGCCAAATCTCGTGTTTCTCTCCCACAAAGCCCACATATCATGTCTTCTATCCAAACACCCGAGCAAGTGGCCGAACAAGCCTTAAGAGAAAAGGCCGAAATGGAAGCTAGAGTCAAGTACTTGCAAACTCAACTTCAAAGGCTCATGAGGAAAGGAGAGACAACTTGAGGGATTCACCTATTCCAAGTGAATCTAGTGACCCGGGTGAAAGTGATTCGGATTTCAACCCTTTTGGGTCACAAGGAAGAGCTAGTAGAGGATCAAGGAGACAAGAAAGGCATCAAGGAGGTGGATTCAACGACTTCAAAGTTGACATCCCCGAGTTTGAAGGCAAGCTTGATCCAGACGAGTTCTTGGATTGGCTACAAACCGTGGAGAGGGTGTTCGACTACAAGGACATCCCGGATGAAAAGAAGGTAAAACTAGTTGCCCTTAAACTTAGAAAGTATGCTTCTACTTGGTGGGCTAATGTTTTAGCTAAGAGGGCCAAGAAAGGGAAGGGGAAGATTAAAACTTGGAGGAAAATGAAAGAAAAACTCAAAGAGAAGTTCCTTCCATCTCACTACCTTCAAGAGAACTTTTCTAGACTTCACCATTTGAGACAAGGGTCTTTAAGTGTGGAGGAATATACAAGGGAGTTTGAGCAATTGATCATAAAATGTGACCTTAAAGAGGATGAGGAACAACCTTTGGTGAGGTATCTTGGTGGGTTGGATGAGAAGATAGCCCATGTAGTAGAATTGTACCCATACACCACCCTTGATGAGTTAAGCTCTTTAGCTCACAAGGTGGAACTACAAAAGAAGACTAAGGGAAAGAGTGAAGCCTTTAAACCACAAAATCGTGCCTACACTCCCCAAAGGCCTTCATACACCACGCCAAAGCCCTTTAACCCTCCAAACCCGAAACCTCCTCCCCCTTCGGTCCCCAAAACAGCCCCTCAAATGTCCACAAAACCAAAGGAGACAAGAAGGTGCTTTAGGTGCCAAGGCCTTGGACATATTGCATCCGAATGTCCAAACAAGAGAGTGGTCACCCTAGCCGAGTACTAAGCATCTTTTGAAGAAGAAATGGAAGAAGAAAAGGAGTTGTACTTGAATGAGGCCCTAGAAGAAGTAGAGGGGGGCCCGGATGAAGGTGAACTCTTGGTGGTTAGGCGAGCTTTGAGTGGGTTGGCTACTCAAGATGGGAATGAACAAAGGGAGGCCATCTTTCACACGAGGTGCACCATAGGAGGCAAAGTATGTTCCCTCATCATCGATGGAGGGAGTTGCACCAATGTGGCATCCAAGACCTTGGTGGACAAGCTTCAACTCACGGCATCTCCACACCCTTTTCCATACTCCATTCAATGGCTCAATCAAGGCAAAGGTATCCAAGTCTCATCTCGTTGTTTAGTTTCTTTGAGCATTGGAAAGAACTATAAGGATGAAATTTGGTGTGATGTGATTCCCATGGATCCATGTCATGTACTCCTTGGTAGACCGTGGCTCTTTGATAGAAATGTTATGCATGATGGCCGAATGAACCCCTACTCCTTCATCCTAGACCACAAGAAAATCACCCTTACCCCCATTCGTCCTTCCCAACTCCTCAAGCCAAAAGAAACCCCACAAAAAGACATCCTACTCACTAACCTCCTCAAGGCCGAAAACCATGAGTATGAGTCATTCAAGGAGTGGCTCCTACTTGGCCTAAGTGAAACCGAAACCGTCACTCACTCCCATCCCCTCCTCATCCCTCTTCTCTAAGCCTATAACCATGTGTTTCCGCAAGAAATTCCCCATGGCCTACCCCCTCAAAGAACCATCCAACACAAAATAGACCTCATTCCCGGATCCACCCTTCCAAATAAACCGGCCTATAGAATGAATCCACAAGAAACCCAAGAAATCCAAAGGCAAGTGGATGAACTTTCGGTCAAAGGAATGATTCGGGAAAGCTTGAGTCCTTGTGCCGTTCCGGCCTTATTGGTACCAAAGAAGGATGGAAGCATGAGGATGTGTGGGGATAGTCGGGCTATCAACAAAATCACTATTAAGTACCGCTATCCCATCCCTAGATTGGAGGACCTACTTGATGAGTTGCATGGGGCCACCATTTTCTCTAAGATTGATCTTAGGAGTGGCTACTATCAAATTCGAATCTATGAAGGGGATGAGTGGAAGACGGCCTTCAAGACCAAAGGGGGACTATATGAATGGTTGGTCATGCCATTTGGCCTTACTAATGCTCCAAGCACTTTCATGCGTCTAATGAATCAAGTCCTCAAGCCTTTCATTGGGAGGTTTGTAGTGGTCTATTTCGATGACATCTTGGTTTATAGCCAAGGTGAGAAGGAGCACGTTAATCACCTTCAACAAGTTCTTGATGTGCTCTCCCAAGAGAAGTTATATGGCAACTTGGAGAAGTGCCACTTCTTCACTCCCCAAGTTGTTTTCTTAGGGTATGTTGTTTCGGCCCATGGTATACAAGTGGACGAGAGCAAAGTTCAATCCATCCGAGAATGGCCGGTTCCTTCCTCTATTCACCAAGTGAGGAGCTTTCATGGTCTAGCCTCTTTTTATAGGAGGTTTGTCAAGAACTTTAACACAATCATGGCTCCTTTGACCGAGATTCTCAAATCCAAGAAATTTGAGTGGAATGAAAAGGCCCAAGCCGCCTTTGAAGATGTCAAGGAGAAGCTCACTAGTGCACCCATACTTGCTTTTCCAAGCTTCTCCAAGATATTTGAAGTGGAGTGTGATGCTTCGGGGGTGGGCATAGGGGCGGTCCTATCACAAGAAGGCCGACCATTAGCCTACTTTAGTGAAAAACTCAATGAGGCCAAGCGAAAATACTCAACGTATGACAAGAAGTTTTATGCCATAGTGAGGGCCTTGGAACATTGGAGACATTATTTGGTGGGGGGAGAGTTCATCCTCCACTCGGATCATGAAGCACTCAAGTTCATACAAGGGCAACACAAGCTCAACCCAAGGCATGCTAAGTGGGTGGAATATCTTCAAGCTTTCCACTTTGTGATCCACCACAAATTCGGGCACTTAAACAAGGGTGCGGATGCCTTGTCTAGAAGATATCTACTCCTCTCCTCCCTTGACTCAAGAGTCCTTGGGTTTGAATTGATCAAGGAGTTGTACAACAAGGATGAAGACTTCAAGGAGACCTTTGAAGTATGCTCACGGCACCCCCATGGTCCATTTCACATTGAAGAGGGGTTCTTATTCAAAGGAAACCGGTTATGTATCCCTAAAGGAGGCATTAGGGAGCTTTTGATTAAAGAAGTGTATGGAGGAGCTTTGGCCGGCCACTTTGGCATTGAGAAGACCTCACTCATGTTGAAGGAGCACTACTATTGGCCCAAGATGGTCAAGGATGTTGAGCATTATGTTAAAAGGTGCTCTACTTGTTAACTTGCCAAAAGCCATGTCTTGCCTCAAGGTCTTTACTCGCCCTTACCGGTCCCAAAGGCTCCTTGGGAGGATGTGAGTTTAGATTTCATTACCGGCCTACCAAGGACACAACGGAACAAGGACTCCATAATGGTGGTAGTTGATCGGGTTTCGAAGATGGCACACTTTGTCTCATGCCATACTACCCATGATGCCACTCAAATTGCAAGCCTCTACTTCAAAGAGATCGTGAGGCTCCATCCATGGCATCTGTCCGACCGGGATAGCAAGTTCATGAGCCATTTTTGGCTCCCTCTATGGAAGAAGATGGGCACTCATCTCAAATTTAGCACATCATGTCACCCCCAAACGGATGGCCAAACTGAGGTCACCAATAGGACCTTGGGTACTTTGTTGAGGGTCCTAGCCAAGAAGAGCACAAAGGGTTGGGATGAGTTGCTTAGCCATGCCGAGTTTGCCTACAATCGAGTGCCAAGCAAAGCCACCGGTCTTTCTCCATTCCAAGTTGTATATGGTTTCAACCCTTGTACACCTATGGACCTTACACACCTCCCTACTCCAATCAAGTTTAGTTGGGAGGCCGAGAAGAGAGCAAAGGAAATCCAAGAGCTCCATGCACAAGTGAGCGCTAAAATTGAGAAGTTCAATGATCAGACCAAGGATCGGGTAAACAAGCACCGCAAGGAAGTCCAATTTAAGCCCGGAGATTTAGTATGGATCCACCTAAAAAAGGAGCGATTTCCTAGCAAAAGAAGGTCCAAGCTTCTTCCACGCTCGGATGGCCCATTCAAGATCCTTGAAAAAGTCAATTCCAATGCATACAAGGTTGATTTGCCCGGTGACTATGGAGGATCCGCTACATTCAATGTAGCCGATTTGAGGCCCTACTTTGATGAAGAAGACGAGCTACCAAGTTTGAGGACAAACTCTTCCCAAGCTGGGGGGGATGATGGGGATCAGCCCCAAGGGGTTCTTATAGCTCAAGAGGCCACAAAGGCTTTCCAAGGATTAGAAATCACTCAAGACACGATCACTTGCATTCTGCCGGGCTCATCCCGCACATGGCCCGACTTTCTGACCTTGGTGACCTGATGACCTGAGGCTTTAAAGCCAAACTTTTGGTATGTCTGGAAATATTGGAGAGTTAGCTGGCCAATAAATCAAGTTTCAGCCCATTTGGATGTCATTTTCCCATCCAAACCCTTTGTTAAAGCCAAACTGTCCAAAACTGTTTTCCAGGTCAGATTTTGTCCGGTTTTGGGAGCCCATTTTCCCCAACCTAAAGTAACCCTAATAACCTGTAATTTTAACCCCTAGATCCTTTTTGAATTGGCTAAAAGGGTGGGAAAAGAAACCAGAGTCAAACGTGTCCCAAGGAGGCTAAAAGCAAGGAAACTTCTAAAGCTGCTTTTGGAAGTCAGCCTGCACCATCTCACTTGTTCTGTTTATATCTCCAGAACGGCTGCACCAAATGAGCTCCAAAAGTAGTCATATGAAAGAAAACTTTCTAAGCTTTCTAATAAGGTATGTTGGAGCCAATTTGGGTAAGTAAGGACGAAGATACAGCTGCTGAAAGTTGACCCTGCAATCTGGAAAACTGGACAGCAACTGTCAACACCACCTTTTGTACTTTTCTTGCTTTTTGTGCTTCCCTTTTGTCTTGATCCGTTTGGCTTGCATTGTAACCCATGTAATCTGAATTTTGAGGCTCCCTCCTATACAAGGGACCTTTAGGAATGTAAGAAGGCAGCTTTGAATATCATGCAATGAAATCTGAGTGTTTTACTCTCCATTGAAACTCCTAGTTGCTTTAGCTTGAATTGGTTAGTTCAAGTGGTGATCTTCTAGGTTCCTTTCTCTTGCTTATGGTGGTGATATTCTGTATCCATAAGTGAAGAAGGAATAGCCCAAATTCTCCTCTAAGTGGCGCCTTTGGCTTATCTTAGACAAGAGAGTTGCACACTATCCATCAAGACCGGGTGAGCTCATTGTTCTTTTCGGTTTTTGCTTGTCCTTGTTTTCAATCTTCCCCATCATACATTCTGATCTTTGACATTCCCACGGTTAACATACATCATCTTGGTATCAGAGCTTAGGCTACCCTCTTGGCCAAGCTTCCACCCAAACACATTTCTCAAACACAAACCACAAAACATCCTTTCTCTACCCGCACGGGACAGAATTGTGGCACGGCCTACCCGTGCTTTAAGGCACGACCGTGCCACCTCTTTTCTGCACTTTTGTCACGGCAGTAACTTGGCACGGGAAGCCCGTGTCCCACGGCACGACCGTGCCACCCCATTCTCAGCCAAATCTCGTGTTTCTCTCCCACAAAGCCCACATATCATGTCTTCTAGCCAAACACCGGAGCAAGTGGCCGAACAAGCCTTAAGAGAAAAGGCCGAAATGGAAGCTAGAGTCAAGTACTTGCAAACTCAACTTCAAAGGCTCATGAAGGAAAGGAGAGACAACTTGAGGGATTCACCTATTCCAAGTGAATCTAGTGACCTGGGTGAAAGTGATTCGGATTTCAACCCTTTTGGGTCACAAGGAAGAGCTAGTAGGCGATCAAGGAGACAAGAAAGGCATCAAGGAGGTGGATTCAACGACTTCAAAGTTGACATCCCCGAGTTTGAAGGCAAGCTTGATCCGGACGAGTTCTTGGATTGGCTACAAACCGTG
>JAKOGI010004962.1:0-18291 GCA_029747015.1 Carnegiea gigantea | reverse complement strand
TATATATATATATATATATATATATATATATGTATATATATATGTACACATATATGTATGTATATATATATACACACACATATATATATATATCTATATATATATATATATATATATATGTGTGTATATATATATATTGTAACACCCCCAACCCCTAGAGCTGAAAGCGTTACGTTTTCTTAACTTTCTACCTAAATTCTGGGACGAAACGGACTGAGTTTTCCCTAAAAACTGACCGTTTCCAAGCTATAAGCCTTACAATAAATCCCTGCAATTTAACGGAAGTGTAAAACATTTAAAAGAAGCTCAACGGCCTCACGCAGGAGTTCATAACTCAACGAGCCATTCGCTCAGAGTACACGAACTAGATTAATTCATGAATAAAGAAGAAATGGAAGTTACAACTCAACGATTCACACAACCAGAGTATTGGGGTTTACATCCCAAAACATAACTAACTTTAACCAAAAGACATCTAACTGACTAGATGGTTGGCTCATAAGGCCGTATGGAGCGACTCATAAACAATATGCATTACATGAACTTAGAATACCTCTTTACAAATATTTCAAACTGAGAATACATAACGTGACTTCGTTAAACGCGTAAGATCCCCTCAAATGGGTACAAATGACACCTTGCAAGCATAAACAGATTCCATCTTGACATAGCTGATTCAACTTTTTCCTGTTATAAAGAAAACCTGGGGAAAAGAGGAAAGAATAGTGGGATGAGCAACCACACGCTCAGTGAGTGTCCCCCAACCCCCTTAAAACCAAAACCGTTGTAGGCAGTAATATCTTTACTGGTCACATAGCATGTATCCATACTTTACTATCATATTAGGCATTCATAGAATTCTTATGGGAACATCACTAACCATAAACTTCACTTTAGGCACTCAAACTCATTTCTAGGTCTCTAAATGACCAAACTTCTTTACTACCAAGCAGTCAAACACTTAAACAAGGGACGAGGCTAAGCGCAGAAACTTTTTTTTTCATAAACATAACTTCTTGGCATTCTATTCCAACTATGCATGAAACCCTATTCATATGATGTGCACATAAGGTTATTTCTTTTCAGAATCATACTCTTCTTGGCATTTCATTCGTATTGTATGCATAAGATACACACATTTCAAGTCTCAATCAATTCTTATTCATAGGATATGCATGAAATATGCTCATAAGACTTACTTCTCATATTCGTATCTTACTTAGCATCTCATTCATAAGTTAAACTTAGAACATGCACATGTCATACACAGGAAGCTTTCTTTCTTTTACTGAAAACACTTCATTTAGCCTCTTAAGGCTCATAAAAACTCTTCTCTTAACTTTTTGAGGCTCATATTCTTTTGAAGAATCTCTTTCATCTTGGTCTCTTAATGACCCTTAAAAACCTTCTTTCTGAAAAACTTAAAAAGGTGAAACGCCAACTGCTTTTCTTACTTATTAGAAGCTTACTCATAGCATATAAACATCTTATTGTGCTGGCTAAGTGAGATTATAACTCACAACTTATGTTATCCTCGGGGTATACGTACTTAACTTTTGGCCAAAACGCGTCTTAGTAGAGCAACTCTAACCTCGATACTGTCCTCTGCGGGGCAACAGCTCACAC
Organism: Carnegiea gigantea; assembly: GCA_029747015.1. Lineage (NCBI taxonomy): Eukaryota > Viridiplantae > Streptophyta > Magnoliopsida > Caryophyllales > Cactaceae > Carnegiea > Carnegiea gigantea. The sequence goes on along the minus strand of JAKOGI010004962.1, from coordinate 16,665 downwards.
CAGGATAATCATATCCTGAGTCTAGTTCCCCTCAAGGTTTTCTTACGCGTCACACATCATAACTTATCTGGGGAACAGCTCACACCAAGATAATTCATATCTTGAGTCCAATTCCCAGGAACAGCTCACACCAAGATACCTCGTATCTTGAGTCCAGTTCCTAACTTGTCTTTAGGGGGAAACAGCTCACACCAAGATAATTCATATCTTGCGTCCAGTTTCCAGGAACAGCTCACACCAAGATACCTCGTATCTTGAGTCCAGTTCCTAACTTGCTTATCTCAGGGGGAAACAGCTCATGCCCTTTTGCGTCCAGTTTCCGGCCTCTGGCCAACTTCTTAGCACATTTTTAGTCTTTAAGGACATATTTTATTTCTCTGTTTCAAATGCTTACTCGTTGAAAACTCGCTTTTTAAACAAAACGACCATAATCTTTCTAAATGCTTATGGGTCACTTCGTTTTTAATTTAAAAACTTCTTATAAACGTACTAACCCGTAAAACAACTTTACTTTTAACTTTAAAAGCTTCTTATAAACATAATACGTCTACTGATTCGTAAAACGACTTCATTTCTAACTTAAAAGCTTTCGAAATCATGAAAACATACATTTAGCAATCCTTCTTAAACATGTCAGAATTTCGAAAACCATTCACTTAATGGCACGTAGCACATTGAGGGAAAAATGGGGGTTCACATGTATCATATTCAAGCACTTCGTAATCAATTCAGTACAATGAGCCACACATGGCCTCGCAATCCACACGATTGCGGTTAATTCACAACCCAGGCTCCCTCCTCACAAGCACCGTACCACAAAGACCTCGAACCACTCATAGTTGTACCTCAAACCATCCAACTATCATCTCGGTTTCAATTTCACAATTTAACATTCTAATCATCATGATATACTGAAAAGCGATATGTAAACTTATGCAAACTTACCCACGCTTAACTTACCGAGTAAGCAATTAGCAATTACCAGTGCGCTGCAACCAACGGTTATATCGTACACACATTCATACATATAGACAATCATACGACCTTAATTTAGTAAGTCAAGTTAAACTAACTAGGCATGAAACATGATTGCATTCATGTATGGCAGTTAAGGGACGTGAACATGCTCAGTTTGTCATTCAAATACTATGCCTAAAACTATTGTATAAGCATAATTCAACTAAATAGACAAGCGCCGATTTGGGCCGTTGATTCATTGATTCTAAGTTACATTTCAAGCCTAACTAAGTCATTTAAACACAATACGATTCCAAACATTTGTTTAGTATATCGAAGTCATTATTCGAATCTATTTAGGCCCTTTAAACATAATGCGTTCAAGATATTCGTTTTTTATATCGAAGTTAGCAAATGATTATGAAATAACTAAGCATAGATACGTTGATTCTAAACACTTATAATTCCCTTCGAAATTAATAAACGATCATGGAATGACTAAACATATATACGCTGATTCTAAACACTTACGATTCACTTCAAAGATAATATACGATTATGAAATGACAAAACATGTATACGTTAATTCTAAGTGCTTATCATTCATTTCGAAGTTAGAAAACGATTATGAATTAACTGAACGTACATTCTGCATTTCTAAACATTTATAACCCACTTCGAAGTTAGTTTTCAGGCATGAATTAACTGAATAGGTTCGAATCAAAGCTAAACAGGCATAATTCACTTCAAATTAAATCTTCAGGCATGAATTCACTGAATAGATTCGAATCAAAGCTAAATGCGTATAATTCACTTCGAATTAAATCTTCAGGCATGAATTAACTAAATAGATTCGAATCAAAGCTAAACACGCATAATTCACTTCGGATTAAATCTTCAGGCATGAATTACCTTAATTCACTTGAATCGATTCTAAGCCACTTTCGAGTATTAATCAACTAAGTTAACATATATCGATTTGAAGTCACTTTCGGGCATAAACTAGCTAAACTTAACATGCTTCGCAACTTAAAACTTAAAACCATTTCGAATCTACTAATACTTAGGAGGCGAGAAACACCCACCTGGACTTCAAGCTAAAAGACCCGATTTTGGGGCTTTGGAGCTGATTTTGGACGCTTAAGGACCCGAATTTCGTCCCTCTTTGCTGCTACTCTCAGACCCGAAGCAACCCAACCCAGACCTGATTTTGGCCCCTCATCGTTGCTGCTGCTAGTGGTCGCCGGAGTCGTGCCCAATTGCCGAAATCGAGCCCTCACCGCTGGTGGCGTGAATCTCAGCGGTTTTTGACACCTAGGGTTCGAAACCCTAGCCCCCTAACCCTCGGTTTGCGTGGCTCGTAGTCGTCGCCAGACTCAAGCCCACCGAAGGCTCTCGCTATCGGCCACTGTTGTCACCGTTGCCGGCCAGACATGCCCCCCCTTTCTCTCCTTCTCAGTCTCTCGCTCCTCCTCTCTTTCAATCGCTTACCGCCAGAGCCACGGTCGTGGCTTGGCCGCACCCCCGACGTCGCTGTGGCCCGTCGCCAGCCGGCCATTGGCCTCTCCTCTCTCTCCCTCGCTGTGTGTGGAGGTCGGGGGGTTTTGGGGTAGCAGGGACCGCCCCCCTCTCTCTCCCGTCGTGTCTCTCCCCAGAAACACAAGGGGCTTCCACCCCTTTGTGCCCTTCTCCCCCCCCCCTTTTTTTTGTTTTGGTCGCTTGCCCATTCAACCAACATCGCCTGTCTAATTCCTAATCTAATTCGTATCCCGAACTCTAAACCCGAATCGTTAATACAACCTTCTATCGACTATTAGTTCCCAAATACGTCAAGGTTCGATTTTCATAAATCTCGAAACTAATTTCCTAATCGTATTTGGGAAACGACTAAATAAATTGAATAACAACTAAATTAAACTATCGATATAATTTAAAGGCGTAAATCGTCTGAATTAGCTTTAAAATCAATAATAACAATAATAATCCCTTTTTAATGAAAATATAGCTCCCGAAAGCACATCAAAAATCATTTAACCCATATAGTTACTAAAAATACGATTTTATAACATAAAAAGCAAGACAGGCAACTTAACATAAAAATAACGAAGGCGGGTCTCACATATATACATATTTATAGATATATATATATATATATATATATATATATAAAAATTAAGTATATAGTATAATATATATATATATATATATATATATATACTATATAATATACACATAATATATATATATCTTATATATATGTCTATATATCTATACAGATTATATATTATTCATTATATATACACATATATAATATATCTTATATATATATATATCTATAATATTACATATATATATATAGAGTATATAAATATATAGTATGTATGTATATCATTATACATTCATAAGATACCTATATATATGTGTACTATATATAATTTAATAACATATATATATATACTATAGATATCTATATATAATATATGAATATATATATATATACCATTTCATAGAATATCTAATATATATAGATATATATATATTATATATATATTATCTATATATATATATATATATAATTATATATAGTATATATATATATCATAATATATATATATATACATTCATTGAAATAATACTATATATATATACACAGCACACACGCACCACCCACACACATATATAATTATATCTATATATATATGTATATCTATGTATATATAATTACATACCAACAACAACAACAAAATATAATATATATATATATATATATATATTATATTATATAATATAGATTATTATATATGATATATAGATATATATATATATATAGGGAGAGAGAGAGAAAAGGAACAGAGATAGAGAGAAGAGAGAGAGAAAGAGGCTGCTCACACACAAGAGCATATATATATATATATATGTATATGTATATGTGTATGTAGATGTATATATATAATATATATATCTATATATTATATATATATATATATACTAATAAATATATTATATATTATATATATGTATTATGTATGTTTGTATATATGTACATATATATATATAATACATAATATATATACTAGTATATATATATGTACACTGTGCGATATGTTATGTTGTATATATATATGTATTGTATATGTGTGTGTGTATATTATATCTATATCTATTTATATCTATCCTATATATAGAGTATATCTATGATATATATATTATGTTTATATAGATATGTATATGTTATCTGTGGTGGGTATACTATCTCTTATCTATTATCTATATGTATGTTGTCTATATATTATATATATATCTATAATATCTATAAGATATATATATATATATATATCATCATATATATATATATATATATATATATGTATATGTATGTATATAGACGGGGATCTACTACAGTAGGATGAGAAATCCATAGGATGAGTACGATGAGGCAATCTTAGTCATTTAGTCTAATCTATGGGCTGCGAATTAATCTGAACTCATGTGACCTCTCAGTCAAAGACTCTCTTTCTCTTTCTTCCTCGTCGAGCTGCTTCGAGCTAGTCCTTCCCTACTAGATGCTTCATGCCTGGCTCCTTCGCGCTCTCTCTCTCTCTCTCTCTCTCTCTCTCTCTCTCTCTCTCTCTCTCTCTCTCTCTCTCTCAGTCTCTATTTGGCGCTGTTGCTACTCATTGCTAAGGTGTTTCTTGGTGCAATTTTCAAATAATGAGCTGTAGTTCATCCTAAAATTCACCAACTAAATCTTTTTGAATTCAGTTCAAGTGAGTGAATTGCAATCAGTTACTTCGTTCTCGTTAGGTTTGAGTTGTTTTTTCTTTATTATGCTATAAATTGCATGAAATTGGTGATTCTTTCGTTAATGTAAGTAGATTCGTTATTGTTAGTTTGATTATAAGAATGTTCTCTATGCTTTCAGCTATAAGAGGTCATGAAACTTTGATAATGTTTACTGTTGAGTTTGTATATGTCCTCAATCATAGACACAGTTGATTCCAAATTTTATCGCTAATGACATACGCATTGATCACCATTCTTATACTATCTGATCACTATTCTATTTTCTGTTGATCACCCTGTTGGAAGTAACTCATTTCTACTAAGTTGTACCAGTATCTGATGACCCGATAACTTAATCACTGACCTTATTCTATGTGATCACCAAACACACATGTAGTGATCACCGAGTGGATAATGGGGGACTTCTGAGAATGATCACTGAGTAATATGTGTGGTCACTAATATTATTCCTATTGATCACTAATCTTATATTTGGTGATCACTAGATATGTTTCCCAGTTATCACTAGATTGTAAGGGATTGATCATAACAAAATGTCCCCAAAAAAAAAAAAAAAAAAAAAAAAACAAAGAGCTCTCACTCATTTGATCACTAATCTGTAACCAACGGATCACAAAACACTTGTACACTGATCCAAATATACAAGGAATGAGTAATATCTATGATCACTAATGTTATGCCTGTTGATTGCTAACAACATGCTTGCTGATCACCGAAATTATATGTATAGAATTATAAACATTGACTGCAGCAGTAAACAATTTTATAAAGTTGATCATTAATTTTATATTTTTTGGTCACTAGATATGTTTCCTAGTTATCACTATACTGTAATGACTAATTTTATGCTTATTGATCACTGATCCTAATAAAGTGCCCAAAAAAAAGTGAACATTGAGTCAGTTGATCACTGATCTAGAACTAATTGATCACAAAACACTTGTCTGCTAATCACCAACTATACAATGAGAAACATTTATGCTGTTAGGAAGGAGAAGCATATGTGATCACTAATTTATGCTTATTGATCACTAACAACATTCTTGTTGGTCACTGAATTACATGCTTAGAATGACAAGCACTGATTGAAATAGTAAACAATATTATAAAATTTTATGACTAATTTTATGCTTGTAGATCACTAATAATATGTCTGTTGCTTAGAAAATTTCAACTTGTTGAAGGAGACTCTTTTTTTGATACAAGTAGTCTAATATATGGCAGCAAGTGGTCATCAGATGGTTACTATCGAAGGAAGTAACTAAGTGCAGTCGTTGCGGGTTCTTTCATCACAGACAGACTCTGGTACGCTTCTTACATTAATGAGTTTGTGTTGGCCCAAGTTTTGTTGTTTAATGTTAACCTTTTGCTTAATATTTGCCTAGGACATGCCGTGTCATCCACGCCAGTAGTTACGAAGTCGTTGATAGATGGCAGAGGCGACTGGGTACCAAACTGTGATCATGGGATGCTTATGCCGAGGTTGGGCATGGTGTTTAACAAGGTTAAGAGCTGCCTTGAATACTATAAGAGATATGCTATCTATTTTGGCTTTTGTATCCGCAGTGGTCTTACCGGGAAGAATAAGGTGGCGAAGTTTTAGAAGCGGTATGTGTGCTCCAAAGAAGGATTTCATCGACCTGCCAAGATGCCAGAAAACACTATGGTTATAGCCAAAGCCATGCCTCAAGCTAGAGACGGCCCTGAAGAGGGGAGCTGAGGCAAAAGCGGGTGGAGACAAGAGAAGGGTGCCAAGCTCATATTCTTTTAAGGTCCACCAACAATGAGAAGTTTGAGATAATCAAGTTTTATAACGGGCATGTTCACCCTCTGTGCACAGTTCCTCACTTCAAAGATAAACATAAGCTCCGTCCATAAAGACATGGTATGCAAGTATATGCGAGCTAATGTCAGACCATCAAAGGTGTATTACCTCCTAAAAGAACAAGTTGATGGGTATGAAAACATTGGTTGCACGCAAAGGACTCGCAAAATTACCACAGAGATATGAAAGCCCTCATCGAAGACACTGATGCACATATGCTTATAGATATGCTGAAGAACAAAAAGGAAGTTGACCCAGGCTTCTTTTTGTACTATCAGGTTGATGAAGACAACCAATTGAAGAATGTGTTCTGGTCAAACTCTCTGAGCAGAAGAAGTTACACCATATTCGGTGATATACTATCGTTCGACACGACACACAAGACTAACCTATACTCGATGGTGTTTGCACCATTCACCGGGCTAAATCACCACAGGTAGCTAATTTGTTTTGGTGTCACTCTATTGAGGGATGAGAAGGCATAGTCCTTCCAGGGGCTGTTTAACAGCTTCCTGATTGCCATGGGCAGCCACATACCAAAAACAGTGATCACGGATGAAGATCCAATGATCAAACAGGTAATAGTCGTTGTTTTTGAGACGTCATCCATCAATTCTGCATGTGGCACATCAAGAGAAAGCTCCTTGAGAAGGTGGGTTGGACACTGAATGGCTACGAGGATTTCATTGAGGGCATCAAGGGGTGCGGGTGGGCATCGGACTCTCCCGATGAGTTCGAAGAGTCTTGGAGGGAGATACTAGAGGAGTTTGACTTGATCGACAATGAGTGGCTATGCCATATATACGAGATTCGAGAGCTTTGGATGCATGTCTACTTTGAGGAGGACTTCTTAGGGGGTATTTTGAGGACAAAGTTCGGTTTTGAGAGTCAAAACTCTATGTTTGGTTCCCTAACGTGTGCTAACCTCAGCCTGATGGAATTTTGGGTTAGATTTGTGCATGCTGTGGAGTCGCAACGCCATCGTGAGCGCAATGCTGAAAGATACTTTTTTAACATCGTTTCCGAAACTAAAGACATTCTATGAGATTAAGAAGCATGCAAGGAACATGTACACTCACATGAACTTCTACGTGTTCCAGAGATAGTTATACATCAGTTGAATGTACTGCCATGTGCAGGGTATCAGTAATGTAGAGGGGGGCCAGACCTATGAGATCAAGCACAATTATGAGACCAAAATGAGAATCTATTATGTAGTGTATAATGAGCGCAATTCCGAGTGCCAGTGCTCATGCCACTTCTTCGACTCGGATGGGATTCCATGCAGTCAAATGCTACTCATTTTCACATCCAATTGCTGAGAGAAATTCCAGTAGCCTATATCATTAATAGGTGGACAAAGATGGCAATAAAAGCACTGATGTATAAGTTTGATAGTGTTATGGGAGATGCTTGTGGAGAAATAGCCACGCAAAATAAGCTCACAGGTGATGCGTGATCTCAGTTTTACAAGTGTAAGGATCTAATTAGGCGCACACTCGCCAAGCTGTAGCTGTTAAGTTTAATGATTTTAGTCGAGCATCAACTCAGGGCATGGGTGGCAAGTTGGTGAGTAACGTAGCAACCGATCTACAGGCCTACTTTGGATGTGCGGTGCCAGACCACATTGAGATACATCCACCCCCGACGTCTGTAACTAAAGGAAGAGGAAAGAGGATGAAGACGGGGATTGAGAGGGCTATTGAGCACCAGTCATGCATGCAGATGTGCCACTACTGCAATCAACTTGTTTCCCATGACAGTAGAAATTGCTCAGAAAGTGGGCCCTAGTGCATATCTCTAGGGGGTGTGTGGCTGTGTGCGTTTTCTTTTATTAAAAAAAAAATCAGTTTTTGCCATGTATTAGTTATTGATTAGTAAGATTGCTTTTACTGATCATTAGTGTTCCTTTCGATGATTAGCTGTTGGAATGATGAAAATGTGCTTGCAAAGTCGTAATATTTATGCTCACTTAGAAACTAATTTGCTGATCTGTAGAGCTGTGTTTGGTGATCACGGGATCTTTTATGGTGATCACCATAAATATGTTGCTATTGCATGAAAAATATTGCCAGAGATACTTGTATTGTGGTTTATGATCATAAAGAATCATACTATATGTTTCTATGGATGATGTCAATTGGTGATCAATAGACCAGTTTTGGTGATCATTACAGCTGTGTTAGGTGATCATTAGAGCTATGTTTGTTGATCACTATATCAATGTATGGTGTTCAATAGAAACATATTGTCAGTGATCACTATATCAATTGTATATGTTTTGTTGAATGAGAGCTGTGTTTGATGATCACAAGAACTTTTGTACTAATCACCATAAATATGTTGGTTTTTACCAAACATATTTATGTTGTATTTGTGCTTTATTCTAATCAAACGTGGTAGTATACATTTTTAAAGAAGATATCATTTGGTGATCAATAGTACCTATTTTGGTGATCGTTAGAGCTATGTTTGGTGATCATTACAACCATGTTTGGTGATCACTATATCAATCTGTGGTTTTCAACAGAAATACGTTGGTTTTTTCATCAAATATATTGTGAGTGATATCTTGGAATAGCATTACTCTATTGTATTTGTGTTTTATTTTGATCAAACATCATTGTTTATGTTTCTATAAAAGATATTGTTTAGCGATGAATAATTACAGTGTAGGTTGTCATTACGATTATCTTTTGGTGATTAGAACATGTTCTCATGCTCACACCATAAATATGCTGATTTTGGGTGAATCATATTTGTTAATATGTTTATTTTGCTGCGTTTGGGGCTAGCTCTCATCAGGATAGTAGCATATATTTTTTTATAAAGAATGAGACCTAGTGTCTCATCAACAAGTCCAGTAGTGGTGATCAAAAGACGTATGTTTGGGATCCCTAGAAGTATCTTTGGTGATCACTAAATGTTTTTTGGGTGATCAACATCTGCTTAGTTGCAGTTACTTACTGATTAATAGGCCAGTTCTTGGTGCTTGTTACTATTGCTTTTGGTCATAAAGTTGTTCATCAATAGTAATGCTGTCAGTGATCACCAGAGTTATGTTTGGCGATCATTCTTGTATCTCTACTAAATTCAGTGCCGTGAAATTTGCATAAACCTAAAATGAATAAAATGTTACACTATGTGTTACATAATATATACAAAATAATTTTCATTTACAAAATAATTGGCAACACAGAGAAATAGTGTTGGGATAAACCTAGTCCTCTTTAGCAGCTTCCTTGAGATTCGGATAAATTGTCCCGATGTAATACCCGCGTACTTTATTTTTTTGTTAAGCTTATTGTAATGCCTTTTTATGTTATAAAAACCATATTTTATTAACGATATGAGTTAAACTATTATCGATATGCCTATATGAGTGATAATTCTATTAAAAAAATATTATTGTCGTTGCTATTATTATTATTAATGTCATTACTAGTTTTAAAAATTTTTCGATGATTTTAGCAAGCGTTAATAAGGGTTATTAATGGGCACTAAATCGGGTAGGAACCCAAACACGATTAGATTGTCAACCTTAGAATTAGTTTGTTATTTATTAAATTGAACCTTGGTATATTTGGGAACGAATAATCGATGACATGTAGTATTATCGATTTGGGTTTAGAGTTCGGGATACGAAATTAGAATAGCAGTGCTATTTATTGAACAACTTGGAACAAAAAAAGCAGAAACATGGGGGTGTTTTAGTCAAAACACGCCAGACTTAAACTAGCATCCTTTTCTCCTTCCTCTCGATGCAAACCCCCCTAGCTGTTCACCTCTCTCTCTGTGCTCTTCATCTTCTTCCTTCGCTCTACTCCGCCATAAATGTGACCACCAAGCCCCAACACTTGTCGATTTCTCCTCAAACCTGCTTGCATTCTCCCTAGTTCTACCTTCTCCCGCAAACTAACAAACCTTTGTTGTGAATCTGGGCAAAAATCTGAACAGAATCGCCACATTTCTGGTGGATTCAAGCGTCGAATCTAGACTCCAAACACTTATAAGAGCTTGGCCATGCAACCTTGTTTCTACTAGCTTCAAATACTCTATAAATTGGGAGTAATTCGTAGCTTCTAGCACCCACCACAAGTTCAAGTTAGTGAGTTAGAGTTTGGGTCGAATTGGGGTCGGTTTCTGTGTGGGTTAGGTGTGGATTGGGGCTATTCATGCGTCAGTGAGCAAGAGTCGAGGAATTGGGGTTGTTCCAGCACTCAAAATCGGGCTAACAACCTTTGAATCGAACCTCTAGCTTAGAATCGAGATGGGGGTTCCTTTCCTCCTAATTATTATTATTTTCAATGAATTTTACTGATTTCAGTTTATGCATGTTTGAATCTAAGTTAGTAATCAGGTTTTGGAGAACTTAGAGCCAAAATTGAGTAATTGTGGTGATAATGTTGATTTCGGGATTCTTGCATGTTGAGTGGATGCGTGGTTTTACTAACCGCTCTATTTGGAGATTAGTTGAACTGGCAGAATGTTTCCTTAGTGTTGTTGTTGAATCAGTTTATTATCTTGAAAATATGTTTTGGAGGTTGCATGTAAGCGTTATGTCCTGAGGTTGCTCACCGGATTATTTGAGGTATTGTAGAGCAAGCTGAATTATATTTAAATGTCAATATTAGATCAGATTGGTTAGATTTGAATTCTGTTTTTGGCTATTAGTATGGATGTTGCACTTGTACATGATAGCTTCATGTACTGTTGATTCATTTATGGCAATATTGAACCGAGTTTGGTAGTTGGATGGCTTGAGGTGAAATTGTTGAGTGATTCGAGGTTCTTGTGGTCGTTGTGAAAGGAGGGAGCTTAGGTTTGATATTAACTATAATCGTATAGATTGCGAGGTTTATAAAATATCAAAGTAGATTCTGCTGAAACTGTTCCTGCAAGGTGTTATAAATGTGCTACTTGTGAACCCTCTCCCCTTGAAAATGTTAATTCATGCTATGTGATTGATTTTGAACTTAGACATCTTCAAAAAGGGTCGGTAAAGGCTTGTTTTCACAATTGCGAATGTTTTGAGTATATACTAGTTGCCCATTAGTTTGTTAAGATGTTTGAAGCATAAAAAGGTCCTAACTCATCGAATTACTCAGTAAATGACCCAACTGAATAGCCGATAGGTCTATGAATCAAAAAGCAAACTTGTAACAAGTTTGGAAATGTTTTTAAGGCTTTGGTTTGATTATGTCCCCTTCTTTGAGTTTAAAAAAGATTTAAACAAACCTAAAATGGGTAAGTGAAGGTGTTAACTATAAAACTTGGTTGAATTATGTACTAGCCACTTGCTTTACATTTCAAATTGCGAATTAGTAAACTCTTTATGATTTTAAGGAGCTTCCTGTGTAAAAAATGAAAAGAACCATAAACCATTAGTAGGGTTATGGGTTATTTTACTGCACAAGCATGATTCTAATAAAGTAAGCAACTATTAAAGAGAAACGAATCGTGATTCACTCGAAGGTGAAACTTGCTGTGTGATAGTGACTTCTTTTAATAACCTATGAGGGTTTATATGATTTTTATGGCTAAGATTAGTGCTTGATTGGACAAATGATTAGGGAGTAGACCCGGTTTGCGGGAACCCTAATGCCTAGGGAGATAGACTCTGAAGTGGGAACCCTAGAAGACTCTGATGAAAGTAACGGTCTAAAATATGTTTTACCCTGGGGATAACTGATGCGTGAGTGAAGGCCTCACATAGGACGAGTGACGATCTTCCATATTAGCACGTTATGAGATCTTATACCTAAAAAGAGAAGATATTTCCCGATAAATGAGAAAAATGATTTGAATTATTACCAATGTGGGTATTTCAGGAACTTTTGGAAAGAATATAAGCCTTGAAGAGGCTAGCGTGATTTATAAACTATTCTTTGATTATGTCATGAGTCACTGCATTTTCAAAGGCGTATTTGAAAGTATTTTACTTTATCCTCGTTGCTTACTTGCTTATGTGCCTAAATGCTTGCTTAGTAAGGAAGTTTGGTCATCAAGGGCTTAGAAATGAGCTTGAGTGGCTAGTATGAAGTTTATGGGTGAGAATTCTTCTTTAGGGATAATGATTGCCTAATATGATAGTAAATATACAAATGTGTGGTTTTAAAGAGTTGAGGAATTCTCACTGAGCATGTGGTAGCTTATCCCTTTACTTATTCACTTTTCCCGGTCCAGTTTGAGTAGGTATAAAGGATATTTTGGAAGTTATTTGATGCCGACCTATCAGAAGTCTTTTCGCCAAGTCTCTATTGTATAAACTGCTATGAAGTGCTTGATGCTTAAATTCATAAAGGTTTAAGCTCATCGGTAGATGTGTATACATATAGTTGGCTCTGTACCTGTGTATAAATTGTTATAACCTTTATGTTTAGTTGGTTTGACTGTTAGTGACCCGAGCGAGTGGCCAGTGGTCGTGAATCTAGTCATCTTATTTCATGTCTATCCTTTCTATCAGGTATAGGCACCCTTAGCTGAGCTAAGACCATAGATGTTGCAAATACAGGGGAAAACTCTTGTAGTTTTATTCCAGGATGTTTATTTAAATGCAGATGTCCAACCCCAACATTAATAGCCTTAGGGATTTCCTTTAGGATTCCTGGTGGTGTGACTCCTCCTCGGGTTGGCGGTGTTACACCCGAATTCCTTAAAGCCTTTCACCCTCTCAGTTACCGTGAATCTTGGCCTGTTGTACTCATGGGTGACTATGTCGTGACAGTACCATGCCCTCAAAACATTGAGCCTTGCATCCTAAGGACAAAAGGTAGTTCATGATGAATTGGTAATAACCTTATTTTTAATATTGTTAGCAAAGTCAATGTTATACTACAATACTTACATCGTTTGGATTCAGTCTAGAGTGTCACTTCTCTCCTTCCCTAAAGTAGCTCTCTATGTGTCTCATACAAAATATGCCACAATCTGTGACATTTGTACTTGACCTCCATGGCATCTTCAAGTGTACTGCCTTTAGTCTTTTAAGAATTTCATGCTTAGGATGTTGTATACCCTCCAGGTAAATGTTGAGTACTTTGCTTTGCACAAATTTTAAAAAAATTGCACACTATTAAAATTGCAATGTAATAACATCACTATAGCTCTAAACAGTATAGTTTTTCAAACTCAACAGCTTCACCGGAAAGTCTCTATATACAACCTTGAGCGTTGTTCTTATGAGCAAGTTATCGATGATCTCAAGCTTGTTGTCCCTTAAGTTGTGGCAAAGCAAAAAGAAATGCCTTCTGTGACATACGGGGAAGAAAACCTTCGATTTTTTAAAAGGAAAAAGAATAACAAAAAAAAACACGTGTGAACATTAGCGGATGTGAACATTATAAATCAATGCCTTTTTTTAAGAAGCCAAGTGCATTAAGGGCATTCACTGAACATCAGCCCTTACCAAGTCAACTTGTTTGATTTTTATCCACGGACATCTTTCTAGCTCTTTGCCCATTACTACCTTAAAATCTTCATATCTCTTTTCGAATGAACTGAGTTTCAACATTTCTTTGCTAAAAAAATACTGCATCAAAGAAAAAATATACACATTTATGCAATGTAATGTACTCCTGAAGACAGACCATTCTTGGTGAGAAATTTATCAAAGTAGATATTTCAATAACTCAATGCTTTGTTTATGATCGCTAATGCAGTTATTATTTAGCAAGAAGTGGATTGTGGGGCACATACACTTTGATCACTTGACATGAACAGTCTGCTTGGAGTGGAGAGATCCCTTTTTTTCTCCTGATCATTTAATACGCTGGACCATATGTTGATGGTATTTATCTCAACCTCCTCTTCTAGCTTTAGAGTGGCCATAGAAACCCCAGTGGCCTCCTTATCGCCGCAACCGTCAAATAAAGGTTCACTACAAAATCAAAATGAAAAAAAATGGTTTCACACTTACCAGGAAATAAAAAATGTAAGAATTGCAATGGTAATCACAAATTGATCACAAATCACATAAGTAATGATCACCTAGCATAAGGACACTGATCACGAATGTCAAATTGTTGATCACTGACCAGACAACACATTCACTCGCCAAAAAGGGATCAATTATCATATAAGCAGTGGAATTACACTGCATAATGGAAAAATTAATACACAAGTGATCCCAAATTGATCACCAGTTAGGAAACCACTGATCACCAATCACAATTATTCATCACCAAGCAAATAATCACTGATCGCAAATTAAAAAAGTATTGATCACCAAACACATAACCATCGATCACCAATTACATCCATGTTGATCACAAGCAAATAACATTTGATCAACACTAGCCAGGCCAAAACACTGAAGAAGTAAACATTTATATAAAGTAAATCAAATACCCACCAGCAACAAAGATAACAGTTGATCGCCAATCACATAACTGTTGATCACTCATGATAAACACTGAATTGTAAGGCATGAGGCTGAGAAATAAAGAGGTATTTACATAAGTGATGGCAAAACTAATCGCCAATCACAAAGCTACTGATCCCCAATCATATACCCTTTGATCATTAACCGTGCAATAGAGTGCTTTGCCGAAAGCATTACTTATCACACAAGAAGACTTATTAGAGATATTTCCTGTCATCCACATCTTCAACTTTACCAAAAATAGACTCAGATATGACTAGCTCGTCTTGAGGGAGTTCACTGTTGAACTTTGTCAGCCGAATCGCATATAGGGAGTAGTAGGCTAGAGGTAGACTTTCAGGCTGTCGCTTCCTCAGTGCACTCAATAGGCCTACTTCCTCCTACTTCTGTGGAGTTCTTGCAGCACCTACACACTTCTCATGATCCTTTTTGAGCAACACCTCTTTTATCAGTTTGGGCTTACTAGAATCACGTGCTTGCTGCTTACTGTAAGTCCTGGGACTTCCTTTCTTCTGCTCAATTGCCTGTTTGGCAGTCAGGGCTATTATTGATGAGTTGAAAGCAAACATTTATGAATGCGAGGATAGATAACACACATATGTAAAATGATCACTAATATTATACATAACGATCATTGATATCATACATAACAGTTAATAATATGATACCTAACGATCACTAATTACCTTTCTAACAATCACTAAGGTAGACGTGCAGTGTGAAAAAACGTTGCTCCATAGTTTTTAAATTTTTTTTAACCGCTTTGAAGAAAGACATTTAAGCTGTGTGAGAATTTGAATTTTTTTTAAAGAACCTACTGAAAGTAATCAAAGAGACAAACAGATATGCAAAACGATCATTGAAACTATACTTAATGATCACTAAATATATAAGTAATAATCACCAAATATATAACACATATGTAATATGAAAATATTTACTCAAAAGATTTTGAAGTGTAATTTTTTACCTAATGGAAGGTGACTCTTCTCCATTCACCCTGGGTAGTTTCTTGAACTTTTCGTTGGACCATGATTTCTCGACAGTAAACCCTAGAGAAAAAAGGAAATCCATGTGAAATTGCAAGATTGAGGAAAATAAATCCTTCAAACCATAGTATATCACTAAACTTTATCAAATCGTACAATATTAGCAGAAAAGTAAATTTAAAATTAAAAAAGGTGGTTCGAAAGTGAAAGATCAGAGCATGGTACATTTCCAAGAAGCAACGACATGGTTTTTAGTGCAAAAATAGACTAGAAGCTTTTAAAATTGAGAAAATATTGAACTTACGAAAGATAAAAAGAAATCGAAGAGAATTCGCTAAAAAAAATCCAAAATAAGTGCACTAAAACAGAACAAGAAGAGCAATGCAAACACAAAGGCTAAGAATCTCACCTTTAAAATGCAGAGAAGCTGCAGAGAAGTTGAAGCAGTTTGACGAATATTGACGAGATTGCAGATTAAAACCATGAGTGAGAGAGAGAGAGAGAGAGAGAGAGAGAGAGAGAGAGAGAGGGAGAGAAGATAGATAGACTACTTGAGAGAATCACAGAGACTGACAATACCAGAGCAAGATGCACATGAGAAAGTGAACAGACAGTCGAGCAATAGAGCCAGAATAAGAGGGAGACTATGATTAAGAGAGAGGTGGTTGGCTATCATAACTGAGCGTATATATTAGCCTGGTATAAGA
>JAKOGI010004961.1:0-18308 GCA_029747015.1 Carnegiea gigantea | reverse complement strand
ACATTCATATATACATGCATACGTATATACATACATAGATATATATGTAAATGTATATGTACATGTATTTTTATACGTACATACATGCATACATATACATGCACATGTACATACATATATATATATATATATATATTATATATATAGTATATATTTTAGATATATATATTATGTGTGTGTGGTGTGTGTGTATGTGTGTATATATATATATATATATATATATATATATATATATATATATATAATATATATAATATATATATATATATATATATATATATATATATATATATGTTTTTGTATTTGTATATATATGTGTATTTGTATTTGTATATATGTAAATATAAATATATATATATGTATATATATGTGTGTGTGTGTGTGTGTGTGTGTGTGCGCGTGTATATATTTATATGTACATATATATATGTGTGTGTGTGTGTCTCTGTGTGTGTGTATATATGTATATATGTTTGTATAAGTGTATATATGTATGCATATATAGACACACACATGCACACGCACACGCATGCACACACGCGCACACACACACGCGCGCGCACACGCGCGCACACACACACACACACACATATATATAAATGTGAGCCTAAGGAATATGAGCCTCTAGAGGCTAACAAAAGAGTTTTTGTGAGCCTCAAGAGGTGAGTATGATGGTTTCAGAATAAGAAAGAACGATTTTTGTGCATATCTTGTGATTAAGATTCAAAGTACAGCATGAATGAAATTCCAAGTACAGCATGACCATGTCCTTGTAATGCATTGAGTATATGAGTTTGAATGTGCGTGTTTTGTGAAAGAAAGCTCCTTTTGTAATGTCTACTCCATGTGTTTAAGCATCTCGTATAAGTGAATTGGATAGGTAAGACATAAATCACGTATTATATCACATAACCTATGAAAGAAAGTTCTATGCTTATCCCTCGTTGTTTACTTATGTGTTTGAGTGCTTGTTAGTGAAGAAATTTAGTCATTCAGGGACGAAAAATGGGTTTGAGTAGCTAGAATTAGGTTTATGAGTAATGATCCGTCCTTGGGGACTATAATTTCCCAATATGATAGTAATACATTAATACGTGATATGTGAATATTAAAGGTATTACTGCCTGCAACAGTTTTGGTGTTAAGGAGTGGGGGAATACTCACTGAGTGTGTGGTTACTCATCCCATTACTCTTTCCCCTTTTTCCAGGTTTTCATTGTGACAGGTAAAAGATGTAATATGATCTATTCCTAGTTTTGTAATTGTATGTAATTACAGTACTCTAGTTCATGTAATGCATATTGTTTATAAGTTGCTCTGTATGGCCATGTGAGCCAACCATCTTATTAATCAGTTGTCTTTTTAATTGAGGTTGTCTATATTTTGGGATGCAAACCCCCAGTACTCCGGTTGTATAAACCATTGAGTTGTATCTTTCATTTCTTCTTTATTAATGAACTGTATTATTTGATGTACTCCGAGCGAGTTGCTTGTTGAGTTATGAACTCCGGCATGTAGCTGTTGAGCTTATTTTAGAGTTTTTTACGCTTCCATTAATTGCAGGGGTCTATTGTAAGGCTTTTAGCTTGGAAATGGTTAGTTTTTAGGGCAAACTCTATCCATCTCGCCCTAAAAATTAAGTAGGATTTAAGAAAAATGTAACACTCCTAGCCCTAGGGGTTGGGGGTGTTACAAGATCGTATCAGAGCAAGGTCCTACGACTATAGGTTGCGACCTGAGTCCTGCATTTCATATGGTCGCCTAAGAACACGTTGTGATAATGTGACATGTGCTGTGCTTTGTGCGTATGTGTGCCTTATAGCCTGGCCAATTGCAACTTATGTGTGGGTCGCTTAGGTCGATTGACAACAGGGGCAATTTATGCGATGGTACAGGAGTTAAGTAGCTCCCCTACCTTGGACGTTTTTAGTGCTCCATTGGTGTAATATGTTCCTAATGTGCTAATTGATTTCGCTAATTGACTTTTATGTGATCCGGTTAGGCCGATCGGATAAATGTGAGTCATGTGTTAGAATATAAGTCCAATCCACTTGCAAGTTCTTGTGTGAGCTAAGTGACGATTCAAATAGTAAATGTTTTATTTGTGCACCCTGATAGGACAATCGATAGTCAAAACGCATTGATTTAAACTCAAACAGCTGAGAATATTTTAACTCCAAGCTCATTCTTGCCCCTTAAGTACGATTTGCTCCTCGAGCCCGATAATAGAGTGAGCAGATGCACTCAGTGGTTAGTAGGGAAAGAGCTAGAAGCAGTTGAACCATCCTCCTATTAAAAAACAAAGAGACTCAAAATAGATAAGCCATTTTTCATCTTTGAAACTCGAGATTTTGAGATGTTAATTCTGTTTCGACTGTCGAGTCAGGTTTTGCTTCACATCGAAGGATTAGCTTTCCATTAGTGATGATGAGGGAGTTTAGGTTCACAAGTACGTGTCCTTATGTGTGTCAAAATGTTTCTTATAAATGTGTACGTGCTAAGATGTGTATATTAATGGAGTCGTTCACAATGGATTAAGAAGGGAATCATTGGAGAATAGTTGCTATGATTGATAATCCTACTAAATGATACCTTCTATTTTTGAATTCTGAATTCCCTAAGTATATTAGGGGCTACTTTTGTATGCATGCTTGAAAGACTAAATGCTAATGGTGGGACCTTGTTAAACATTGCATAAGTGTATCTATCGTTCTCCTCCTTTGCCATTGTTGCCTAAATAGTGCATTACTTGCTTTCTATTACATGAATTGTCCTTCGGGAATGGGGTGACAATGTTTTGGTTGGAATGAACCCTGATACACCTGGAAAGCTTCAAGGGAGAAAGAATCTAGCAGACTTTGCAATTATACATAATAGATGATCCTTACTAAGGTAAGCGACCTACAATAAGGCTCCTATGATCACCTGTGGAATAGGTGTACCTCATAAGACCTTAACGCGTACCTATAAGGCCATTGATGTCAACCATACTCAAACAATCCTAGTCGTTGGACGCCAATCTTACCTAAATTGTATGGGGTTTAGGGCATGCCATTGGCCATAGGTTGCAAAGGGGGATTGCATGCATATATACACATCTAGGTGTTCTTTCTATGTGATAACCCCATGGATCTGCATATCTTAAAGATTTATTATGGCATCATGTGCTACGTGAGACCATAAGAGTTTCACCAATTGCTTGGCTTGAATTTGATTAAACATGTAACTGTATTAGTTAGAGCGATTTGATTTATGCAGTTAGTTACACAACATGACTCTTGAATCATCATGTACAGCCTATCAATACTGTTTGCTCGTGTTATAGTTGGATTAGTTGAACTCGATGTATGTAATGTGTGACTAGATGACAATAGAGCTACATTTGCATGACTCACATCTATAGATGTATGTATCTCATGTGTAAGAAAGTAGCATGGTAGAGCATTCAGGGTTACGTCATCACAAATATGGACACTCATGTCTATTATGCGCGGTCATTAATGTATTATAGGAATTAGGTTATGACTAGTTATGTATTTTATAAATAAGTTGTTGTACTTCTTGGTGTTTGCTTGACTTGAGTTTGGTTTGGTATGTGACTTGGTTATCTAGATGATTTAAGTTCGGTAATTCATGGCATGGCATGACTTCTAACCTGCTGTTGGCATTCTGTGAATTCTATGATTCCATATTATAGCTGAATAATGGCGCACACACATGTTTGAAACATGATGAGGGGACCCTAGAAAACCTGCATTCACATCTTCTTACCCTTATATGTTTGACCATAGTAGTGCAGTGGAGACGTGTAGGACATAACCTACAGGTCCCAGGAATGTCGGTTACATATGTTTTCGTTTTGTGAATTACTTGCTATATGCATATTAGACAGTTCCATGTTACTTACAATTCCTAGGCTCGAGAATGCTGAATTGCTAATACTATGCAATGCTATGCGATGCTGTTGTGCTTAAGTGATGCTACGTGGTGCTATATGATGTTCTTATTACTCTAATGTGTTATAGGAATCTCCATGTCAATCATTGTGATCCTAAAAGTGACTTAAATTCATATTTTAGAATGAGACTACTAGTATATGACCTTGAGTTGTCATTGTGCTAGTTGTCATACCTTTAGATGCCCACTTATAGATGCGTATGCATAGAATTGTTGTTTCCTATGTGAATTGAGTCTAAATAATCGAACGTCTATGTCCATTTGCAAAACAAGCTCAATATGGTTTTCCATGCCAACTCATTTGCCTCTCTTCGATGTGATTTGCCCTCGGCACCTAAATAGAGTGAGTAGATACTTGAAGAGGATTGGCAAGGAGGATACTAGATGCCATAAACCTTTTTTTCGATTTGTAAGATATAGTTGATTGCTAAATGAAACCTTTTGAAATCCCACCATGTAGATCATAGGATGTGTGTCTACATTTTAGGTATGGCTGAACATAGCTTGGGAATTTCAGGGACGAAATTCTTTTAAGGGGGGAAGATTGTAACACCCGCACCTTCTAGCCCATTTCTTGATATTACAAATTGTATTTCATTATTTTAGTTAAGTTAGATCAATATCAATGTGCTTGCTTAAGTGATAATTTTATTAAAAAGAGAATTATTATTATTATTACTTTTAAAATTTAATTCGTGCTGAATTGTGCCGATAGTTTAATTTAATCGTTTCCCGAATACGATTAGGTTGTTAACCTCAGAATTCATTTCGTTGATTAGTAAATCGAACCTTGATATATTTGGAATCGAATAATCGACGAACGATTATATTAATGATTGGATTTAGAATAAGAGGTATGAGATTGGATTAGCGATTTTACTTGACTAAGCAATTGACTAACACAACAAAAAGGGGGGAGCCAAAGGGGCCGAGGCCCCCATTTTCTGCTTCAGCAAAATCACGAAAGGGGGGGTCCTCTCGACCCTCCCCGACAAACCAACACACAGAGAGAGTGAGAGAGAGAGAGAGAGAGAGAGAGAGAGAGGGAGGGAGGGAGAGGGAGGTGAGGCCAGTGCGGTGGTGATGGCACACCGGCGAACCGACCGCGGCCACACCCTGCTGGTCACCCTACACAGCAACCACAATGATAGAGAGAGAAGGAGGGGAGTTCAAGCACTCTGCTACCGGAGATTGGCATGACCAAGGCACGACCACGATAATAAGTAAAAAAAGCAGTCGGCATTTCGCCAGTTTAAGTATTTCAGAAAGAAAGAAAGTTTTTAAGGGCCATTAAGAGGTCAGTCGAATGAGATTCGAACAGTTTTTAAGGGTCATTAGAGGACCACTATGAAAGAGATTCGTTTTAAAGAATATGAGCCTCAAGAGGCTAACAAATGAGTTTTTACGAGCCTCAAAAGGCTAAGTGTTTTCAGAAAAAGAAAGGAAGATTTTTGTGCTTATCTTGTGATTAAGATTCTAAGTACAGCGTGAATAAAATTCCAAGTACAGCATGGCTATATCCTTATAATGCATCGAGTATATGAGTTTGAATGTGTATGTTTTGTGAAAGAAAGCTCCTTACATAATCTCTACTCCATATGTTTAAGCATCTCATATAAGTGTATTGGATGGACAAGGCATAAATCACGTATTATATCACATAACCTATGAAAGAAAGTTATGTGCTTAGCCCTCGTTGCTTACTTATGTGTTTAAGTGCTTGTTAGTAAAGAAATTTATTCATTCAGGGACTTGGAAATGGGTTTGAGTGGCTAGAATGACGTTTATAGGTAATGATTTGTCCTTGGGGATTATGATTGCCTAATATGATAGTAATACATTAATACGTGATATGTGAATATTAAAGGCATTACTGCCTGCAATGGTTTTGGTTTTAAGGAGTGGCAGAATACTCACTGAGCGTGTGGTTTCTCATCTCATTACTCTTTCCCCTTTTTCCCAAGTTTTCATTGTGACAGGTAGAAGTCAATTTACAAGTGCGAAGTCGAAGTCAACCCCTGCTTGATAAGGTGTCATGTGTGCACATACAGAAGTAGATTTACGTGTTAAAAGATGTAATATGATCTATTCCTAGTTTTTTAATTGTATGTAATTACAGCACTCTAATTCATGCAATGCATATTATTTATAAGTCGCTCTATATGGCTATGTGAGCCAACCATCTTATTAGTTACTTGTCTTTCTAACTGAGGTTGTCCATATTTTGATATACAAACCCCCAGTACTCTGGTTGCATGAACTGTTGAGTTGTACCTTTTATTTCTTCTTTACTAATGAATTGTATTGTTTGATATACTCCGAGCGGGTTGCTCATTGAGTTATGAACTCCTGCGTGTAGCAGGCGAGCTTATTTTAGAGTTCTTTACGAATCCGTTGATTGCAGGGGTCCGTTGTAAAGCTTTTAGTCCGGAAATGGTCATCTTTTAAGGGAAACACTGCCCGTCTCGCCCTAGAAATTACGTAGGATTCAAGAAAAATGTGACGCTTCTGGCCCTAGGGATTGGGGGTGTTACAATACATATATATATAGACACACCCACACATACATGCGCACACACACACACACACACACACACACACACACACACACACACACACACACATATATATATATATATATATATATATATATATATATATATATATATCTATATATGTATGCATGTGTATATATATTTATACACACACACACACATATATGTGTGTGTGTGTGCATGTGTGTGTGTAGGTATACATATACATATATGTATATTGTAACACCCCCAGCCCCTAGGCCAGAAGCGTTACGCTTTCCTAACTTCTTACTTAAATCCTGGGACGAAATGGGCAGAGTTCCCCCTAAAAACTGACCATTTCCAGGCTAAAAGCCTTACAATAAGTCCCTGTAAATCAACGGAAGCGCAAACATTTGAAACATAGCTCAACGGCCACACGCCGGAGTTCATAACTCAACGAGCCACTCGCTCGGAGTACACCAACCAGATTGATTCATGAATAAAGAAGAAATAGAAGATACAAGTCAACGGTTAACAATACCGGAGTATTAAGATTTACATCCCTAAACATAGCTAAATTAAATCAAGAAGACATCTAACTAACTTGATGGTTGGCTCAAGCGGCCATATAGAGCGACCTTTATACCATATGCAATACATGAACTAGAATAATCGTTTACAGACCTTTATAAACTAAAAGTACATTACATGACTTCATTAAACACGTAAGATCCCTTCTAATGAGCACATACGACGCCTTGTAAGCAACAATAGGTTCCTTCTGGGCTTATCTGACTCAACTTCTTCCTGTCAGAAAGAAAATCTGGGGAAAAGGGGAAAGAGTAATGGGATGAGCAACCACACGCTCAGTGAGTGTCCCCCAACCCCCTTAAAACCAAAACCGTTGCAAGCAATACTATCTTTACTAGTCACATACCACGTTTCCATACTTTACTATCATAATAGATATTCATAGAACCTTTATGGGAGGATCACTAAACATAAACTTCACTTCGACCACCCAATCATATTTCTAGGTTCCTCAACGACGGAGTTCTTTACTAGCAAGCAGTTAGGCATGTGAGTATCGAAGGCTAAGTATAAGGATCTTTTCTTTTCATAACATAACTTCCTAATACTCCATTTGAACTACACATGAACCCTCAATCATATGATGTGTATATAAGGTTATCCCTTTTCAATAAATACACTTTTCTTGGCATTTCATTCATATGATATACATATCACACACATAAACACATATCAACGTTCATTCTTTTAGGAAGAGACGCCTTCATTCATAGAATTTTCAACGTGCTATAACTTTCTTTCTCATCTCGTACACTTTAAATCAGACAGATTTGCTATGGATAAGAATGATGCCACATAAGATTGGAATCCACGTTCAACCATACTTAAGAATCATTCATAATGCATCCATTGAAAGCTTTCCTTTAATACACAGGCTAAGAATCCACATTCATCATATTTAAGAACATTTTCTTTAAATCTGCAATGAAACTTTCTTTGAACATTGAAAGCATTTCATAACCTTGAGGTTCTCAATCTTTTGAAAGAGTTTACATTTCGCATTCGTCGTAAAACGACCCTTGTATGCATTTCATATTCATTCCATGCAGCCTCTTTGGGCCCATAAAACATTCTTTTTCTTTAAAACATATAAAATGGCAAAGGCCAATTGCTTTTCTTAACTTAGTACGAAAGTACTTTTGGCATAAGATCATTACAGGGTGCTGATTGGGTGAGAACTATTCTCGACCCCATAGTGAGACCTAACGCTCACGCTTAAGCTCTTACTCCCGGGATGGCTACATATAACATATCGGACCATTACATTAGCCCTCGTCAGGGCCTCTAGGGTTTATCCGGACTTATCCCCTAGGTTAACATTACATCATATCATATTGTCCGCAGCACATTATCTTAGCCACTTAAAGCGTATCGGCCATAACGGCTAGTAATTTTCCATTTCAAACAATAAAATCATTCAACGTATAATTCCCATCTCCCTTTTGTTAAAAACGTTTTAGGGATTCCTCCAAACACTATTTGAATAGCTAAAATAGGTCATAGCTCGTTACTAGATATGGCTATTATTCATTTAAAACACATGAAAAGTCATTTGCTAAAACATCACCCTTCCACACGCATGTTACATTTTAGACATACAAGAAAAAAGGAATACACATATCACATTTAAACACTTCGTAATCATTTCAACACAATGAGCCACACATGGCCTCGCAATCCACACGATTGCGGTAATTTCACAACCCGAACTCCCTCCTCACAAGCACCGTACCACAGGACCTCGAACGCTCATGATTCTTTCCTCAAACCATCCAACTACCAACTCGATTCATCGTTTCATTAATCACAACATATTATCCTATTAGCTTATAAAAATAAAGGGTGAAGTTTAGGTTCTTACCTGAGCATCCAGCACCATTCAGCGGTGCGCTACAACAAGCGTTCATATGGCCACATTTATTCATGAATCGACAACACTTTATTCAATAAATCAAACATAATTTGATTCTAAACATATACGATACATTTCGAAGCAACTTTCCTAAGCATGAATGTACAGGGAACAGAGGTTCGAGTGAAAACTAAACATATTTCAATAGCTTCGAATTTAATTCGTTTACATGCATTAGTTTAACTCGAGTCGAACCTAAACATGTTTATATAACTTCGAGATTAATTCCTTTAACATGCATTAGCTAATCCACTTGATTCGAAGCTAAACACATTTCATTAACCTCAAAATTAGCTCATTTGCACGCATCGGTTAATCAATTCGAATGGAGGCTAAACACGTTAAAAGGACTTCGATTTTAACCCTTTTTCATATATTAGCTAAATAACTTGAATAGAAGCTAAGCATGTTAACACAACTTCGATTTTAATTCTCTTTCGCACGTTATCTCATTAACTTGAGTCGACGCTAAACATGTTAATATAACTTCGTTTTTAATTCTTTTTCATGCATCAACTAATTAACTTGAATCGATGCTAAACACGTTAAATTAACTTTGAATTAGCATCTCAAGCATGAATTACATTCATTGTTTCGAATCGACGCTAAACACACTTAAATTACTTCGAATTAACATCTTAAGCATGAATTACATTCATTGTTTCGAATCGACGCTAAACACATTTAAATTACTTCAAATTAACAACTCAGGCATGATTCACGTTTATTGGTTCGAATTGAAGCTAAACGCACATAATTTGCATCAATTTACAATCTCAGGCATCCATTAACTACATGCATTCGAATTAACGCTAAACACGTATAATTCACTTCGAATCACAATCATAGGCATCCATTAACTACATGAACCGAACCTAAGCAGGTATAGCTCACTTCTTTCCATTTCTAACGCATTTAACAAACCCTAACTTCACATGCAACATCAATCTGCTGAAATTCGTTTGAAAATTAATATCAGTTTAGGAGGCGAAGAACACCCACCTCGATACCACGCTAGAGGCACGCAATTTAGCTTGATTTGAGGCCAAAATCGAACACCAAAAGTCAGATGCTCCTCTGCTCTTCGCGCGTGAATCGACTAGCCCAAACCCAAAAACCCTAACTTGTGGCCTTTTGAGAAATTTAAGCATGGTTAAGGAGGATTCAAGGTGGGGATTCAATTTAAAGGAGTTGAGAAGTTCGAACTCACCGTGCATGCATGATTTCGATCGCGTATCCGGCCGTCCTTGCGCCAGAATCGGCCCAGCCATGGCCGATTTTCGCTCAGCCTCGACACAGGTTGGTCGCCGGCAGCCAGGGGAGGCGGATTGGGGCTTGGAACCGGCGAGTATAGCGCGTGTGAGGTGAGGAGATGAGGGAGACGGTGGTGGCTTTTGGGCGGTGGTGGACGCGTGGTGTGGGGGACCGTTTGCCCCTTTCTCTCGCCGGTGACGCGTGCTGGCCGGCGGCAGCGCCAGGTGGCCGGTCGCCGGTGAGTGAGAGAGAGAGAGAGAGAGAGAGAGAGAGAGTGAGAGAGATGGGCTAGAGAGAGAGAGAGCGTGTGGTGAGAAGGGGGGGTCGGGGTCTCCCGACTTCGGTCCCCCTTTTCTCCCTTTTTCTTTTTGTTTTTTTTTTGTTTGTTTTGGGTTAAACTAACAACGTTCAACTAAAACCGCTAGTCCAATCTCAAATGTCTTGTCTAAACTCAAATACATAACCCTTCATCAATTATTCGAACCCAAATACGTCGAAGTTCGATTTAATAAGCCTCGAAACTAATTCTAAGGTTGAAAACCTAATCGTTTTCAGGAAACGACTAAATAAATCGAATAACGACTAAATTGAATTATCGATATAATTTAAAGGCATAAATGGTACGAATTGACTTTGAAATCAATAGTAGCAATAATAATATCCTTTTTAATAAAAGTATAGCTCCCAAAAGCACATCGATTAATAATTTAACTCATACGGTTACTAAAAATACGATTTTAGAACGTAAAAGGACATTTAATTAGCTTAACGGAAAACGAAAATGCGGGGTGTTACACTCTTCCCCCCTTAAAAGAATTTCGTCCTCGAAATTCAATATCTAAGTTCGGTCTTTCCTAGAATGCACACACATAACTAGGATCTACGCGATTCGTTTCCAAAAGGTCATTTTGAAGATATTACTTTTTAAATCAAAAGAAGATTGCCTCATGGTATCCAGTCTCCTCCTCGCCAATCTCTTCAAGCGTCTGCTCGCTCTATTTAGGCGCCGAGGGCAAATCGCATTGAAGAGAGGCAAATGAGTTGGCGTGGAAAACCATATCGAGTTTGTTTTGAAAAAAGAAACATAGATTTTCAATGATCTAGACTCAGTTCGCATGGCAAGCAATAATTCTATGCATATGCATCTATAAGTGGGCATCTAAAGGCACGACAATTGAGACAATGACATCTTAAGGTCATACACTAGCAGTCTTATCCTAAAACATGAATTCAAGTCACTTTCGGGATCACAATGATTAACATGGAGACTACTATAACACATTTAGAGTAATAGAAATGTCACATAGCACCACATAGTATCATTTAAGCATAATGGAATTGCATAATATTAGCAATCCAATATTCTTAAGCTTAGGAGTCTCGGGGAGCATGAACGCGTCTAAAACATACATGGCAAGCAATTTACAAAAAGAAAACATATGCACCAACATTCCGATGTCTGTACATCAATCCCAGCTAACTTTTAGGCCTTTTCATTCACGACAACTTATTTAGGAGATGTCAGGTTCGTATGAAGGCAGTTAACTTAGACAGGTTCATTCAAAGGCATCAAGATATTGGGTCACTCTGAAGTCAAATCAGTTGGTCATGAAGCTATCACATCATACCTAAGCAGTAAAACATTATATTACATCACATTGACAATGAGGGGACTTGGAGTAACACTCGAATTCACATTGGCATCATATAGGGTCTACAATAGAGCACTAAGGATGAAGAATCATGAATGGCATGAACTAGCATGGCATGTCGATAAAAACGACTGAGAAAATAATGCTACGGACAAGAATACATGCATGCAAACAACGAGTCAAAGGTCATATCATGCCGTGTACTATGAAACTTCATTCGTCTGGATAATCAAGTCACCTACCAAACCAAACGCAGGTCAAGCATGGATTGCACATAGGCAAGCAAAGGTGAAGATAGGCACCTAAGGTCACCACATCATGCATTAAGTGCGTATGTGTATAGTTGTTCGAACCATATCATGGGATAATAGAACTTGTGGAGTACAAGTAATGACTCAGAGATCGTACAAGCAATGGTTCGCATAGGTTAAACCACTTAATCAATCCAGCCATTACGCAACTAAAGTTCATGATAAGCAACTCCAATGACGTGCATTTACTGTACCATTCACTCATAAAACGTACGACTGATCATCAATCAACTAGCATGGGTAAGAACTACGGTGTTAATGGTCTTATAGGTATGTGTTGAGGGTCTACAAGGTACATCTATCCCATAGGTGATCATATGGGTCTCACTGTAGTTCGCTTACCTTAGTGGAGATCGTCACTATGTACAATTCCAAAGTCTGCTAGGTTCTTCCTCCCTTTCGCTTTCTAGGTGTATTAGGGTTCGTCCAAGCCAAAGCATCATCACTCCAATCAAACATAAGAGGCATAGACCTTAGTTCGAATAGAAGGTGAGTAACTCCCTTACAATCATGATTATTCTAGGATGCCATTCAATGATGCATTCGGAGATAAACATTTTAAAGCAAAGGTTATAATCGCGCAATCACACTAGGGTATATGTGCACAATCAGCAATTAACCACAACATAAGGACTATACGCTATGCAGGGATTAGCTATCTATGACTACACGAAGCAACAACTCATGTAGGTTGAATTCTTTGGCCAATTAGGTGACAATTACAAAGAAGGAGAACGGTAGGTACACTTTTACGCAATGTACCATCAACACATAAATTTTCACACATGCATACGAAAATATCCTTTAATTTCACTCAGGCAAATCAAAAGTCACATCAGCAATGTACCATTTAGTAGGATTATTAATCATGGCAGCCAATTTCCAATCATTCCTTTTTCCAGCTCAATACGAAGGATTCTATCAACATACACGTCTACCACATATGCATTTACGAGCAACATTTGATAAACATAAGGGCGCATATTAGTGAATCTAACTACCTCATCATCACTAACGAAAAGCTAATTCTTCGGTGTAAGAAAAACTTGGCTCGATAATCAAAACGACATTAACATCTCAAAATCTTGAGTTTCAAAGGATAAAAAAAATAGCTTATCTATTTCGAATCTCTTTGTTTTCAATAAAAGGACGGTTAACTGCTTCTAGCTCCCTCTCTACCAACCTTTGAGTACATCTGCTCACTCCATTATGGGGCTCGAGGAGCAAATCGTACGTCAGGGGCAAAGACGAGCTTAAAGAAAAATTTTTCAATCATTCGAGTTTAAAACGACGTGCTTGAACTATTGATCATCTTATCAGAACGCACGAAGAAAACATTTGTCATTCAAAACATCACCTAGCTCACACAAGAATACGGAAGTGAATTGGGTTCACGTCTTAACACACAGCTCACATTTTAATCGATCGGTTTACCCGGATCGCATAAAAGTCAATCAATGAAATCAATTAACACATTAGGAACATATTGCACCAATGAAGTACTCACAGCGTCACTTGAAGGCGTGGGGAGAGCTATTTGACTCCTACACTAACGTATAACTCACCGCTTTTACTCAATCGACCTTCTCGAGCCATACGTAAGTCGCAAATGGCCATACTATAGGGCACACGCGCACACAGAGTAGGCATACGTCACATAATCACAAAGTGTTCCTAGGTGACTATATGAAATGCAAGACTCAGGTCGCGGCCTATGGTCGCAGGACCTTTGCTCTGATACCATCAATGTAACACCCCCAGCCCCTAGGCCAGAAGCGTTACGCTTTCCTAACTTCTTACTTAATTCCTGGGACGAAATGGGCAGAGTTCCCCCTAAAAACTGACCATTTCCAGGCTAAAAGCCTTACAATAAGTCCCTGTAAATCAACGGAAGCGCAAACATTTGAAACATAGCTCAACGGCCACACGCCGGAGTTCATAACTCAACGAGCCACTCGCTCGGAGTACACCAACCAGATTGATTCATGAATAAAGAAGAAATAGAAGATACAACTCAACGGTTAACAATACCGGAGTATTAAGATTTACATCCCAAAACATAGCTAAATTAAATCAAGAAGACATCTAACTAACTTGATGGTTGGCTCAAGCGGCCATATAGAGCGACCTTTATACCATATGCAATACATGAACTAGAATAATCGTTTACAGACCTTTATAAACTAAAAGTACATTACATGACTTCATTAAACACGTAAGATCCCTTCCAGTGAGCACATACGACGCCTTGTAAGCAACAATAGGTTCCTTCTGGGCTTATCTGACTCAACTTCTTCTTGTCAGAAAGAAAATCTGAGGAAAAGGGGAAAGAGTAATGGGATGAGCAACCACACGCTCAGTGAGTGTCCCCCAACCCCCTTAAAACCAAAACCGTTGCAAGCAATACTATCTTTACTAGTCACATACCACGTTTCCATACTTTACTATCATAATAGATATTCATAGAACCTTTATGGGAGGATCACTAAACATAAACTTCACTTCGACCACCCAATCATATTTCTAGGTTCCTCAACGACGGAGTTCTTTACTAGCAAGCAATTAGGCACGTGAGTAAGTATCGAAGGCTAGGTATAAGGATCTTTTCCTTTCATAACATAACTTCCTAACACTCCATTTGAACTACACATGAACCCTCAATTATATGATGTGTATATAAGGTTATCCCTTATCATAAATACACTTTTCTTGGCATTTCATTCATATAATATACATATCACACACATAAACACATATCAACGTTCATTCTTTTAGGAAGAGACACCTTCATTCATAGAATTTTCAACGTGCTATAACTTTCTTTCTCATCTCATACACTTTAAATCAGACAGATTTGCTATGGATAGGAATGATGCCACATAAGATTGGAATCCACGTTCAACCATACTTAAGAATCATTCATAATGCATCCATTGAAAGCTTTCCTTTAATACACAGGCTAAGAATCCACATTCATCATATTTAAGAACATTTTCTTTAAATTGGCAATGAAACTTTCTTTGCACATTGAAAGCATTTTCATAACCTTGAGGTTCTCAATCTTTTGAAAGAGTTTACATTTCGCATTCGTCGTAAAACGCCCCTTGTATGCATTTCATATTCATTCCATGCGGCCTCTTTGGGCCCATAAAACATTCTTTTTCTTTAAAACATATAAAATGGCAAAGACCAATTGCTCTTCTTAACTTAGTACGAAAGTACTTCTGGCATAAGATCATTACAGGGTGCTAATTGGGTGAGAACTATTCTCGACCCCATAGTGAGACCTAACGCTCACGCTTAAGCTCTTACTCCCGGGATGGCTACATATAAGATATCGGACCATTACATTAGCCCTCGTCAGGGCCTCTAGGGTTTATCCGGACTTATCCCCTAGGTTAACATTACATCATATCATATTGTTCGCAGCACATTATCCTAGCCACTTAAAGCGTATCGGCCATAACGGCTAGTAATTTTCCATTTCAAACAATAAAATCATTCAACGTATAATTCCCATCTCCCTTTTATTAAAAACGTTTTAGGGATTCCTCCAAACACTATTTGAATAGCTAAAATAGGTCATAGCTCCTTACTAGATATGGCTATTATTCATTTAAAACACATGAAAAGTCATTTGCTAAAACATCACCCTTCCACACGCATGTTACATTTTAGACATACAAGAAAAAAAGGAATACACATATCACATTTAAACACTTCGTAATCATTTCAACACAATGAGCCACACATGGCCTCGCAATCCACACGATTACGGTAAATTCACAACCCGAACTCCCTCCTCACAAGCACCGTACCACAGGACCTCGAACGCTCATAATTCTTTCCTCAAACCATCCAACTACCAACTCGATTCATCGTTTCATTAATCACAGCATATTATCCTATTAGCTTATAAAAATAAAGGGTGAAGTTTAGGTTCGTACCTGAGCATCCAGCACCATTCAGCGGTGCGCTACAACAAGCATTCATATGGCCACATTTATTCATGAATCGACAACACTTTATTCAATAAATCAAACATAATTTGATTCTAAACATGTACGATACATTTCGAAGCAACTTTCCTAAGCATAAATGTACAGAGAACAGAGGTTCGAGTGAAAACTAAACATATTTCCATAGCTTCGAATTTAATTCGTTTACATGCATTAGTTTAACTCGAGTCGAACCTAAACATGTTTATATAACTTCGAGATTAATTCCTTTAACATGCATTAGCTAATCCACTTGATTCTAAGCTAAACACATTTTATTAACCTCAAAATTAGCTCATTTGCACGCATCGGTTAATCAATTCGAATGGAGGCTAAACACGTTAAAAGGACTTCGATTTTAACCCTTTTTCTTATATTAGCTAAATAACTTGAATAGAAGCTAAGCATGTTAACACAACTTCGATTTTAATTCTCTTTCGCACGTTATCTCATTAACTTGAGTCGACGCTAAATATGTTAATATAACTTCGTTTTTAATTCTTTTTCGTGCATCAACTAATTAACTTGAATCGATGCTAAACACGTTAAATTAACTTTGAATTAGCATCTCAAGAATGAATTACATTCATTGTTTCGAATCGACGCTAAACACATTTAAATTACTTCGAATTAACATCTTAAGCATGAATTACATTCATTGTTTCGAATCGATGCTAAACACATTTAAATTACTTCAAATTAACAAACTCCGGCATGATTCACTTTATTGGTTTCGAATTGAGCTAAAACTCACTATAATTTGCATCATTTACA
Organism: Carnegiea gigantea; assembly: GCA_029747015.1. Taxonomy (NCBI): domain Eukaryota; kingdom Viridiplantae; phylum Streptophyta; class Magnoliopsida; order Caryophyllales; family Cactaceae; genus Carnegiea; species Carnegiea gigantea. The sequence continues at coordinate 1,343 of JAKOGI010004961.1, read as the reverse complement.
ATCTTAGGCATCCATTAACTACATGCATTCGAATTAACGTTAAACACGTATAAGTCACTTCGAATCACAATCATAGGCATCCATTAACTACATGAATCGAACCTAAGCAGGTATAGCTCACTTCTTGCCATTTCTAACGCATTTAACAAACCCTAATTTAACATGCAACATCAATCTGCTGAAATTCGTTTGAAAATTAATATCAGTTTAGGAGGCGAAGAACACCCACCTCGATACCACGCTAGAGGCACGCAATTTAGCTTGATTTGAGGCCAAAATCGAACACCAAAAGCCAGATGCTCCTCTACTCTTCGCGCGTGAATCGACTAGCCCAAACCCAAAAACCCTAACTTGTGGCTTTTTGAGAAATTTAAGCATGGTTAAGGAGGATTCAAGGTGGGGATTCAATTTAAAGGAGTTGAGAGATTCTAACTCAACCGTGCATTCATGATTTCGATCGCGTTCCGGCCGTCCTTAAGCGCCAGAATCGGCCCCACCAATGACCGATTTTCGCTCAGCCTCTCGGCACAGGTTGTCGCCGGCAAGGCCAGGGAGGCGGATTGGGGCTTGGCACCGGCGAGTATACGCTGTGAGGTGAGGAGATGAGGGAGACGGTGGTGGATTTTGGGCGGTGGTGGACACGTGGTGTGGGGGACCGTTCGCCCCTTTCTCTCGCCGGTGACGCGTGCTAGCCGGCGGCAGCGCCAGGTAGCCCGTCGCCGGAGAGAGAGAGAGAGAGAGAGTGAGAGAGATGGGCTAGAGAGAGAGAGAGCGTGCGGTGAGAAGGGGGGGTCGGGGTCTCCCGACTTCGGTCCCCCTTTTCTCCCTTTTCAATCTGTTTTTTTTTTTGTTTGTTTTGGGTTAAACTAACAACGTTCAACTAAAACCGCTAGTCCAATCTCAAATGTCTTGTTCTAAACTCAAATCGATACATAACCCTTCATCAATTATTCGAACCCAAATACGTCGAAGTTCGATTTAATAAGCCTCAAAACTAATTCTAAGGTTGAAAACCTAATCGTTTTCAGGAAACGACTAAATAAATCGAATAACAACTAAATTAAACTATCGATATAATTTAAAGGCATAAATGGCACAAATTGACTTTGAAATCAATAATAGCAATAATAATCTTGTCTTTAATGAATTTATAGTTCTCAAAAGCACATCGATAATAATTTAACTCATACGGTTACTAAAAATACGATTTTAGAACGTAAAAAGGACATTTAATTAGCTTAACGGAAAACGAAAATGTGGGGTGTTACATATATGTAGATATATATACATACATATATATATATATATATGTATATATATATATATATATATATATATATATA
>JAKOGI010004960.1:0-18308 GCA_029747015.1 Carnegiea gigantea | reverse complement strand
TTTTTGAATCATAGCAATTGGACGTCATTTGCCCCTTGAATTAGCCTGATTTCCCAAACCGTGCAGATTGGACTCCAAAACAGCACAGGTTTACTAATTAGCTTAGTTCACTAACCAATTGAACTCCAAATCTGGTAATTCCAATTGGAAATGAAATCTAAGATCTTGGGGACTCAAAATATGTAAAAATTCAAGACTTAGGCTAAACTATATCATAAGAAATAAAAAGAACAAAACCGGGTTCATCCTGGCCCTGCTGGGCAGTTTTGACACCTTGGGTTTAATTGCTGATTTGAACGACCAAATGAAGTCCAAATTGGATGAAACTTGATTTGTTGGAAAGCTAACATCTTGATATTCAAATCCATCAAAAAATATTAATGTAAACCCTTAGTATGTTTGAGAAATTAAGCACACAAAAACGGATTAGCTGCTGGATTTAACCCTTGCCCTGCAGTTTCAATGTTTAATCAAAACTTGGATGATTTATTCATCCTTAAACCAGCATAATAAGATTACCTAATTGATTTGATTCTTTTTAACAAAAGGGATGGAGGGATTTCCATCATACTCCCCTTGTTAAAAATGATTTGCCCTCAAATCATAATAGGTAATGAACTCCTTTGCTTCAATTCTGGTTGAAATAAAATCAACCATGAAAACAAGTCTCTTTTGAACTTAGAGACTTTCTTCTTTACCTTCCCCTTGTTGATTGGAATGGTGGACTTAGGGGGCTCCTTGAACATGATTGGAATCACTTTCTCACATGCTCTTAATTCAGGATTAGGAACTGTAAGGAATGATTCTGAATTGAATTGACAGAAGGTTTGTTTGAGTGTTTTGGGTGTGGGTGGAGTGGGGGAAGAGGTTGATGGTTCACCAAAAGTCATGAAAAGAATATTTCGATTCTCTTTGTATTTTGGTGGGTGGTAAGTGTCTAAGGTGAGCATTTCACCTTCATCCGCCTCAATCACTATCTCCTCGAGATCATCATCTTTATCCTCTTTCTTTTCCTCTTCTATTTCGTCCTCCTCAGTTGCCTTCCATTCAGCCAAGGTAACATACCTTCGGTTTGTACAATCTGATGCTAAGTGACCAAAGCCTTGGCACTTAAAACACCTTGGGATGTTTTTAGGAAGGGGTTTTGGTGTGAGTTGTGGGGGTAAGCCCTTTTGTGGAGTTTGGTTTTTTTGTGGAGCAGGGGAAAGGGATGCCGTGGGTTGAGGGACATAAGATGAACTCCCCTTGTATAAGGTTTGTTCATATGGTGAGGGATTTGGATTTTCCTGCCGTGAGGGCGGTTTGCTCTTCTTTTGCTGCTCAACCTTGTGAGCTAGCACACATACTTCATCAAAAGAAGTGTAAGCTTGCAAATCAACAACATTAGCATACCTAGGATCAAGCCCTCCCAAGTATCTAACAATTGTTTGTTCTTCTGGCTCTTGCAAATCACACTTAATCACAAGCTTTTCAAATTCACGAGTGTATTCTTCTACACTGAAATTTCCTTGGTTCAAATGGTGGAGTTGTGAGTAGCAATCTTGAACATAGGTAGAAGGAAGAAATCTAGCCTTGAGCTTTGACTTCATCTTCTCCCAAGTTCTGATTTTGGACCGCCTTTCTCTTACTCTTTTGGCACACAAGTTAGTCCACCATAGAGAAGCATGCTTACGAAGCCTTAAAGCAATCAGCTTCACCTTCTTGTCTTCTAGGATGTCCTTGTACTCAAAAACTCTTTCAACTGTGTGTAACCAATCCAAAAAATCTTCAGGATCAAACTTGCCTTCAAATTCTGGAATTTCAACCTTGAAATCATTTGCACTAGCTTGATTCCGTGAGTCTTGTCTAGTCATTCTCAATGGTTCATCTTCACTAGATGAATCAAGAGTATGGCTGAACACTTGTTCTTGCCTCCATGGTTCGGATTGGATGGGTTCTTCACACGCCTTTTGCTTTTGCTTCATGTAGTTTCCAAGTTGTTTTCTCAAGTACTCATTTCGAGCCTTGAGTTCTTGATTACTTACACTCATTTCTTGCATTTGCTTGGAAAGAACTTCAAGCTTCTCTTCCACAGACATGCTAGTACTCATTGTGATCGCAGGAAGGAACGGTTTATGCTTGACTGTGTTTGGATTGAGTTTGGGACCGTGGGGTTCAGGCAAGGATCTGAACTTGCTCTGATACCAAAAATGATGTAAGTCTCAAGGGTAGGAACAACCCAAGCTAACTTACAACAGGAACACAACCAAAAACAAGTGGGAAACTCACGAACCAGGGGTGGCACGGTCGTGCTTCAAGGCACGGGGGCACCGTGCCAACTTGCTGCCTAAACACGCCTAGTTTGTGATTTTCACGGTTTTTGAGATGGCTTTTGTGTTTGGGCTCAAAACTGAATCAAAGTAAGAATTCTTGGCCTTGATTAAGCTTGAAATGAATATGAAAACAAAAAGGAGATGTGGGAATGAAGTTCACTGATTAGAACATGAAAAAGGAGAGCTTTGGTTTAAGGAACCCCAAAGCTAACTTCATGAACTTTAAGTGAATTCAATGGAATCTGGATAGTTCTAAGCCTTGTGATTAGATAAGATACACCACTAATCACTTAGCTTAGGGCCTTAATCTTGGATTAGGATAAGATACACCACCTAACCAAAGATCAAGACTCACTTGGTCACCACCTTAATCGGCCACAATTAAGGATAAGCAAGTTAAGTGTTTAAGAAATCACAAGACACAAAGTCTTTGCTCTCAATTTTAATACTCAAAACTTATATTACTCAATGAACAACTAAGGCCCTTATATAGCCTTCAAAATACACTAAAAGAGCTTCCCTTCTAAGCTAGGAAAGGCATTTAAGCTTGCTAATCACTACCTAGCACACGGTTTAATCTAATACAAACCAAAGCTGAAAGTTTATATAACAAAGCACTTAATTTATCTTCCTAAGCCTTTTCCTTTGCATTTAAGGAATGTAGATGACTCAATTTCCCAGCTAGGGAGGCAAGAGTGCACGGCTGCCACCTCAAAAGGACTGAAAATTGCATGTGTGCCATGTCATGCTTGAGTGGTCGAATGAGAGCTTCCAAAATGGTGGCGTTTCACTGGCTCCACGTGTCTCTCTCTCAAGTAACTGAGTGGTGCTTAATCAAGCAGCTCAAAATGACCTGCTTGGCAGCCTTCCACCTTAAGCAAACCCCTTGAAGGAGGAAAACCACCAGGCTAAGCAACCGGGTGTCAAGTAGCCGGTTTCTGCCTCCAGTTGCAACGCATGTTTGACACCTCAAATGATGACTAATTGCTACGTTTCTTACATGGTTGAAAACCTCAAGATGTCTAGATTACCCTCCTTTTTGAATCATAGCAATTGGACGTCATTTGCCCCTTGAATCAGCCTGATTTCCCAAACCATGCAGATTGGACTCCAAAACAGCACAGGTTTACTAATTAGCTTAGTTCACTAAACAATTGAACTCCAAATCTGGTAATTTCAATTGGAAATGAAATCTAAGATCTTGGGGACCCAAAATATGTAAAAATTCAAGACTTAAGCTAAACTATATCATAAGAAATAAAAAGAACAAAACCGGGTTCATACTGGCCCTGCTGGGCAGTTTTGACACCTTGGGTTTAATTGCTGATTTGAACGACCAAATGAAGTCCAAATGGGATGAAACTTGATTTGTTGGAAAGCTAACATCTTGATCTTCAAATCCATCAAAAAATATTAGACGTAAACCCTTAGTATGTTTGAGAAATTAAGCACAAAAAAACGGGTTAGCTGCTGGATTTAACCCTTGCCCTGCAGTTTCGATGTTTAATCAAAACTTGGATGATTTATTCATCCTTAAACCAGCATAATAAGATTACCTAATTTGATTTGATTCTTTTTTAACAAAAGGGATGGAGGGATTTCCAACATACTCCCCTTGTTAAAAATGATTTGCCCTCAAATCATAGTAGGTAATGAACTCCTCTTTTGCTTCAATTCTGGTTGAAATAAGATCAACCATGAAAACAAGTCTCTTCTGAACTTAGAGACTTTCTTCTTTACCTTCCCCTTGTTGATTGGAATGGTGGACGTAGGGGGCTCCTTGAACATGATTGGAACCACTTTCTCACATGCTCTTAATTCAGGATTAGGAACTGTAAGGAATGATTCTGAATTGAATTAACAGAAGGTTTGTTTGAGTGTTTTGGGTGTGGGTGGAGTGGGGGAAAAGGTTGATGGTTCACCAAAAGTCATGAAAAGAATATTTCGATTCTCTTTGTATTTTGGTGGGCGGTAAGTGTCTAAGGTGAGCATTTCACCTTCATCCGCCTCAATCACTATCTCCTCGAGATCATCTTCTTTATCCTCTTTCTTTTCCTCTTCTATTTCGACCTCCTCAGTTGCCTTCCATTCAGCCAAGGTAACATACCTTCGGTTTGTACAATTTGATGCTAAGTGACCAAAGCCTTGGCATTTAAAACACCTTGGGATGTTTTTAGGAAGGAGTTTTGGTGTGAGTTGTGGGGGTAGGCCCTTTTGTGGAGTTTGGTTTTTTTGTGGAGAAGGGGAAAGGGATGCCGTGGGTTGAGGGACATAAGATGAACTCCCCTTGTTTAAGGTTTGTTCATATGGTGAGGGATTTGGATTTTCCTGCCGTGAGGGCGGTTTGCTCTTCTTTTGATGCTCAACCTTGTGAGCTAGCACACATACTTCATCAAAAGAAGTGTAAGCTTGCAAATCAACAACATTAGCATACCTAGGATCAAGACCTCCCAAGTATCTAACAATTGTTTGTTCTTCTGATTCTTGCAAATCACACTTAATCACAAGCTTTTCAAATTCACGAGTGTATTCTTCTACACTCAAATTACCTTGGTTCAAATGGCGGAGTTGTGAGTAGCAATCTTGAACATAGGTAGAAGGAAGAAATCTAGCCTTGAGCTTTGACTTCATCTTCTCTCAAGTTCTGATTTTGGACCTCCTTTCTCTTACTCTTTTGGCACACAAGTTAGTCCACCATAGAGAAGCATACTTACGAAGCCTTAAAGCAATCAGCTTCACCTTCTTGTCTTCTGGGATGTCCTTGTACTCAAAACTCTTTCAACTGTGTGTAACCAATCCAAAAAATCTTCAGGATCAAGCTTGCCTTCAAATTCTGGAATTTCAACCTTGAAATCATTTGAACTAGCTTGATTCCGTGAGTCTTGTCTAGTCATTCTCAATGGTTCATCTTCACTAGATGAATCAAGAGTATGGCTAAACACTTGTTCTTGCCTCCATGGTTCGGATTGGATGGGTTCTTCACACGCCTTTGCTTTTGCTTCATGTAGTTTCCAAGTTGTTTTCTCAAGTACTCATTTCGAGCCTTGAGTTCTTGATTACTCACACTCATTTCTTGCATTTGCTTGGAAAGAACTTCAAGCTTTCCTTCCACAGACATGCTAGTACTCATTGTGATCGCAGGAAGGAACGGTTTATGCTTGACTGTGTTTGGATTGAATTTGTGAGCGTGGGGTTCAGGCAAGGATCTGAACTTGCTCTGATACCAAAAATGATGTAAGTCTCAAGGGTGGGAACAACCCAAGCCAACTTACAACAAGAACACAACCAAAACAAGTGGAAAACTCACGAACCAAGGGAGGCACGGTCGTGCTCAAGGGCACGGGGTGACCGTGCTAACTTGCTGCCTAAGCACGCCTAGTTTGTGATTTTCACGGTTTTTGAGATGGCTTTTGTGTTTGGGCTCAAAACTGAATCAAAGCAAGAATTCTTGGTCTTGATTAAGCTTGAAATGAATATGAAAACAAAAAGGAGATGTGGGAATGAAGTTCACTGATTAGAACATGAAAAAGGAGAGCTTTGGCTTAAGGAACCCAAAGCTAACTTCATGAACTTTAAGTGAATTCAATGGAATATGGATAGTTCTAAGCCTTGTGATTAGATAAGATACACCACTAATCACTTAGCTTAGAGCCCTTAATCTTGGATTAGGATAAGATACACCACCTAACCAAAGATCAAGACTCACTTGGTCACGACCTTAATCGGCCACAATTAAGGATAAGCAAGTTAAGTGTTTAAGAAATCACAAGACACAAAGTCTTTGCTCTCAACTTTAATACTCAAAACTTATATTACTCAATGAACAACTAAGGCCCTTATATAGCCTTCAAAAAATACACTAAAAGAGCTTTCCTTCTAAGCTAGGAAAGGCATTTAAGCTTGCTAATCACTACCTAGCACCCGGTTTAATCTAATACAAACCAAAGCTGAAAGTTTATATTACAAAGCACTTAATTTATCTTCCTAAGCCTTTTCCTTTGCATTTAAGGAATGTAGATGACTCAATTTCCCAGCTAGGGAGGCAAGAGGGCACGGCTGCCACCTCAAAAGGACTGAAAATTGCATGTGTGCCATGTCATGCTTGAGTGGTCGAATGAGAGCTTACAAAATGGTGGCGTTTCACTGGCTCCACGTGTCTCTCTCTCAAGTAACTGAGTGGTGCTTAATCAAGCAGCTCAAAATGACCTGCTTGGCAGCCTTCCACCTTAAGCAAACCCCTTGAAGGAGGAAAACCACCAGGCTAAGCAACCGGGTGTCAGGCAGCCGGTTTCTGCCTCCAGTTGCAATGCATGTTTGACACCTCAAATGATGACTAATTGCTACGTTTCTTACATGGTTGGAAACCTCAAGATGTCTAGATTCCCCTCCTTTTTGAATCATAGCAATTGGACGTCATTTGCCCCTTGAATCAGCCTGATTTCCCAAACCGTGCAGATTGGACTCCAAAACAGCCCAGGTTTACTAATTAGCTTAGTTCACTAAACAATTGAACTCCAAATCTGGTAATTTCAATTGGAAATGAAATCTAAGATCTTGGGGACCCAAAATATGCAAAAATTCAAGACTTAAGCTAAACTATATCATAAGAAATAAAAAGAACCAAACAGGGTTCAATCCTGGCTCCCCCCCCCCCCCCCCTTGCTTGGTGGCAGTTTTGCCACCTTTGGGTTTATTGCTGATGTTAACGACCAAATGAAGTCCCAATTGATGAACTTGATTTGTTGGAAGCTAACATCTTGATCTTAAATCCATCAAAAATATTAGACGTAAACCTTAGTATGTTTGAGAAATTAAGCACACAAAACGGGTTAGCTGCTGGATTTACCCTTGCCCTGCAGTTTCAATGTTTAATCAAAACTTGGATGATTTATTCATCTTTAAACCAGCATAATAAGATTACCTAATTGATTTGATTCTTTTTTAACAAAAGGGATGGATGGATTTCCATCATACTCCCCTTGTTAAAAATGATTTGCCCTCAAATCATAGTAGGTAATGAACTCCTCTTTTGCTTCAATTCTTGTTGAAATAAAATCAACCATGAAAACAAGTCTCTTTTGAACTTAGAGACTTTCTTCTTTACCTTCCCCTTGTTGATTGGAATGGTGGACGTAGGTGGATGGAACCATCGTGAGAAGCCAAGGACCCTCAAGCTCAGCCAAAGGAGGATTCACTCAAGCTTCAAGAGGTCCAAGGAAGTTTGCCAAACTTTGTCACGAAATTGGCGGTTCATCGCCCGGAAGAGGTAGGCCGGCCTTCATCAGAAATTCCGTCCCGATTTTGTGTGCACTTTTGGTCTACCTAAAGTGGTCCCACAACTTGAGGCTCCACATGGTTTTGAATTTTAAGATGTCAGCTTTAAAATAAGCCCAATTTTATTTAATTTGGACATCATTTGATTGGGCAAAAATATCACTCAAAGATACGTTGTGCTGATCCAGTCCAGTCTGAGATAGGTGCATTGTTTGGGCCATAACTTTCAAACCGCTTATCCAAATTGAGCAAATGAGCCCATTCTGGAAAATAGATTTCCAGGGCTTTCTAACAAGCCCAAGAAAGCGTGATTTGGCCGAGTATTCTGGAAGTTATGCTCTGTTGAAGTTGAGGCAGTTGCAAGGATTAATGCTGGGAATATGAAGAGTCTTAGGTTACATATATTTGTGTGCCTGATATTGTGCACGTTTTAGATGCTTCTAGATTGATGTAATCAGCTGCAAAAATCCTAGAATATTCCTTGTAACCTCCCCCACCCCCTGTTATGATGTGTCTTTTCATTTTTCTTAGACTTTTCATTAGCTAGTTTTAATTGTTAGGAGTTATTTGAGTCTTTTGATTGTCTTTTGCTGAGTCTATAAAAGGGGAGGGCATGTGAAGCTAATCATTCAGCATTGTAAGAGATTTCCAAAGTAATACAAGCACCTTTGAGAGTGATTCTCATTTGTGTCTCAAAATTCCTAGTTCTATATCTTGAATTTGGCTCATTCAAGTGGTGTTCTAGGTTCTCTTCCTTTTTCAATTGGAGTGATTCCTTGGTTAAGACAAGAGAATTAGCCCAAGATCAAGTCATTGAGTGGCTCCGTGAAGGATTATCTTAATTACAAGGTCTTGTTTATCCTTGTTCTTTTTGTTATGATTCTTCAAACCATCTCAAACTATCTTCCACCATATTCACTTTTCTTTGGTTGATTCTTGTTTAGTTTGAGTTTGAGTTGATTTGGTTCACTTACCACCCCCATCTACATCAATTGGTATCAGAGCCAAGGCTTTTAAGTGACCCACATCATACCCAAACACATCCCAAAAAGCAAAAATACAAAAAAAAAAAAAGAGGCACAAACCGGCAATCCGAAGTCTTGAAGACCAGAAAAGCAGCACGGTGCCCCCGTGCCACAACACACGACCGTGCCATATTCTTTTTCCAGGAATCTTCAAGTCGAGACGGAGCACGGTGCCCCCGTGCTGCCAAGCACGACCGTGCCACTCTACTTTTCTGCATTTCTTCAGCCGAAGCATAGCACGGCCTGACCGTGCCCCCTTGCACGACCGTGCCACTTTCCCTGCTGCATATTCTTCCTTCAACGCATCTCCAACATGTCTACAAAGTCCACAAGAAGCGACCAAGCACGTGTGGAATAGTTAGAAGCACAACTCACTTATCTTCGAACTCAACTTGGGCAACTTTTGGAGGAGAAAAGAAGGTGGGTTCATAGCCCCACTCCATCTCATCCTCATGAACCGGTGGTTGAATCTGAAGAGGAAGTCCATCACTCCCATGCCAATTCAAGTGATGAGGAACCCCCAAGGAGACGAAGGCAAGGAGGAAATATTGGTGGTGTCCGAATTGACATCCCCGAATTTGAAGGCCAACTTGATCCGGACTTATTTCTCGATTGGTTGCACACAATTGAGAGGATCTTTGAATATGAGGACATCCCGGAAGATAAGAAGGTAAAGCTTGTAGCCCTTAAACTTAGAAAATATGCTTCAATCTGGTGGGCTAACCTTGGAGCGAAAAGAGCAAGAAACGGGAAAGGGAAAATCAGAACTTGGGCCAAAATGAAAGAAAACTCAAGGCCAAGTTTCTTCCCTCTCACTATGTGCAAGACAATTATCTCAAGCTCCAGCGACTCAAGCAAGGATCCAAGAGTGTGGAAGAATACACTCGGGAGTTTGAACAACTCCTACTCAAATGCGATTTGAGAGAAGACGACTCACAAACCTTGGTAAGATACTTGACCGGTCTTGATGAGTCCATTGCTCATGTAATTGAGTTGCCACCCTATTCATCCCTAGATGACTTGAGTTCTCTAGCCTACAAGGTAGAGCAACAAAAGAAATCAAAGGGAAAGAGTGTCCTTTCCAAGCCTCTCTCTCGTCCTTACCCCACACAAAAGCCCCCGTACTACCCTCCTCGTCCACAAAATCCCCCACCTCCACAAACCAAAAACACCACTCCAACCCCTCCAAAACCCTCCACACAAGAGCCCAAATCAAAGGACAAGGTTCGTTGCTTTCGGTGTCAAGGCATGGGACACTATGCATCTGAGTGTCGAAACAGGAGGATTGTTTCCCTAGCGGAGTACCAAGAAGCATGTGATGAACATGCCTATGATGAAGAAGAAGGAGAGCACTTTGAAGAAGGAAGTTTGGAAGAAGTTGAGGAAGGCCCCGATGAAGGAGAGTTGCTTGTTATCCGCCGGGCCTTGATTGGAATTGCCACTCAAAAGGACATGGAGCAAAGAGAAGCCATTTTTCACACCAGGTGTACCGTAGGAGACAAGGTTTGTTCCCTTATCATTGATGGAGGTAGTTGTGCTAACGTTGCCTCAAAGACTATGGTGGACAAACTCAAGCTGCAAGTCTCTCCTCGACCAAATCCCTACACCATACAATGGTTGAATCAAGTCAAAGGTTTGCAAATTACTCACCGTTGTCTTGTTTCCTTTTCAATTGGGAAAAACTATAAAGATGAGATTTGGTGTGATATAGTCCCCATGGATGCTTGCCATATATTATTGGGTAGACCATGGCTTTTTGATAGAAGTGTCATCCATGATGGCCGGATGAACACTGACTCTTTTCTCAAGGACCGTAAGAAAATCACTCTTACCCCTCTCAAAAGTCCTTCCCCCTCTAAGCCAAAAGACAATCCTCATTTGGAAGTCTTCTTTACTACTCTTCTCAAATCTGAGCGCCATGAGTATGAGTCTTTTAAAGACTTGATACTTTTACAAGAAGAGTCTAAGCCATCATCTCCCTCACATCCACTACTCCCCCCTCTTCTACAAGCCTATCACCATGTTTTTCCACAAGAAATTCCACATGGCCTTCCCCCCCCAAGATCTATCCAACACAAGATAGACCTCGTTCCCGGATCCGTACTTCCAAACAAGCCGGCATACCGGATGTCTCCAAGCGAAACACAAGAAATCCAACGACAAGTGGATGATCTCTTGTCTAAGGGTTTAATTCGGGAAAGTCTAAGCCCATGTGCCGTGCCCGCCCTCCTTGTTCCTAAGAAGGATGGTAGCATACGTATGTGTGTTGATAGCCGGGCAATAAACAAGATCACTATCAAGTACCGGTTTCCTATTCCCCGATTGGAAGATCTATTGGATGAATTACATGGAGCCGCTATCTTTTCTAAGATTGATCTTAGAAGTGGCTATTATCAGATTCGTATTTTGAAGGTGATGAATGGAAAACCGCCTTTAAGACTAAAGGAGGTTTATATGAGTGGCTTGTAATGCCATTCGGGCTTACTAATGCCCCGAGCACTTTTATGAGACTCATGAACCAAGTTCTCAAGCCCCTCATTGGAACTTGTGTTGTCGTTTACTTTGATGATATTTTGGTCTATAGCAAGACCGAGGAGGAGCATGCCAAGCATTTGCAACAAGTTTTGGAGATTCTTTCACAAGAACAACTTTATGGCAATATGGAGAAATGCTTTTTCTTCACTCCTCAAGTGGTATTCTTGGGTTTCATTGTTTCCGCCCAAGGCCTCCAAGTTGATGAAAGCAAGATCAAGTCTATTCAAGAGTGGCCAACTCCTACATCCGTCACTCAAGTAAGGAGTTTTCATGGCCTAGCCTCATTTTACCGGAGGTTCATTAGAAATTTCAGCACTATCGTGGCTCCTATGACCGAGGTAATTAAAGGCAAAGAGTTTTCATGGAATGAGCAAGCACAACAAGCCTTTGAAGAGATCAAGAAGAAGCTCACTAGTTCCCCCGTTCTTGCCTTGCCTGACTTTACCAAAGTCTTTGAAGTAGAATGTGATGCATCCGGGGTAGGAATTGGAGCTGTCCTATCTCAAGAGAGGAGACCCATTGCCTTTTTAGTGAGAAGCTCAACGATGCCAAGAAGAAGTACTCCACCTATGACAAGGAGTTTTATGCAATCATTAGAGCATTGGAGCATTGGCGTCATTACTTAGTTGGGGGTGAGTTCATCCTTCATTCCGACCATGAAGCTCTCAAATACATTCAAGGACAACACAAGCTCAACCCTAGACATGCTAAATGGGTAGAGTATCTTCAGTCCTTCCACTTCACTATCCAACATAAGGCGGGCACTCTCAACAAAGGAGCTGATGCATTGTCAAGAAGGTACTTATTACTCTCCACTTTGAGTACTAAAGTACTTTGGTTTGAAGTTGTTAAAGATTTGTACCCAAAAGATGATGATTTCAAGGACATTTTTGAGAAGTGTCTTAAACACCCCCATGGGTTGTTCCACTTAGAAGATGGGTTCCTATTCAAAGGTTCACGCCTTTGTATACCTCAATGTGGATTTCGTGAACTGCTTATCCAAGAACTGCATGGAGGAGCCCTAGCTGGCCATTTTGGTGTTGAGAAGACTAGATCAATGTTGAAGGAACACTACTATTGGCCTAAGATGTCAAGAGATGTAGAGCATTTCAACAAAAGATGTTCTACTTGTCAAATGGCTAAGAGTCATTCTTTGCCCCAAGGATTGTATTCTCCACTTCCCATTCCTCAAGCCCCTTGGGAAGATATTAGCTTGGATTTCATCACGGGTTTACCTAGAACCCAAAGGAACAAAGGCTCCATTATGGTGGTTGTGGATCGATTCTCCAAGATGGCGCATTTCATCCCTTGCCACACCACTAATGATGCAACTCAAGTGGCTAATCTTTACTTCAAGGAGATTGTGAGACTACATGGCATTCCAAAGAGCATGGTATCTGATCGTGACTCCAAGTTTCTTAGTCATTTTTGGCTAACTCTATGGCGCAAATTGGGTACTCACCTCAAGTTTAGCACTACTTGTCATCCCCAAACTGATGGCCAAACTGAAGTCACTAATAGGACTTTGGGTACCTTACTTCGAGTCCTAGTGAAGAAGCATTTGAAGAATTGGGATGAGTTGCTACCACATGCCGAGTTTGCATTCAATCGAGTGCCTAGTAAGTCGCCCCAACTCTCTCCATTTCAAGTTGTGTATGGCTACAATCCCAAGAGTCCCTTGGATCTTGTTCCCATTCCAACTCCCACAAAATTTAGTTGGGAAGCTGAAAAAAGAGCCAAGGAGATCCAAGATCTTCATGCAAGAGTTAGAGATAACATTGCCAAGGCTAATGAAAGAGCCATGCAAAGCGCCAACAAGCATCGCAAGGAGGCACATTTTCAACCAGGAGATTTAGTATGGATTCACATGAGGAAGGAGCGTTTCCCTTCAAAGAGAAAATCTAAGTTGATGCCGCGTTCCGATGGTCCATTTGAAATCCTTGAGAAGGTTGGGCCCAATGCATACAAGGTTGATCTTCCTGGAGATTATGGAGTTTCGGCTACCTTCAATGTCTCCGATCTTAGCCCCTATTTCGATGATGAGCCCCTTCCTAGTTTGAGGACAAACTTTCACTTACCCGGGGGGAATGATGGAGACCATCGTGAGAAGCCCAAGGACCATCAAGCTCAGCCCAAGGAGGATTCACTCAAGCTTCAAGAGGTCAAGGAATTTGCCAAACTTTGCCGGAAATTGGCGTTCATGCCCGAAGAGGTAGTGCCGCCTTCATCCAGAAATTTCCCGATTTTTGTGTGCACTTTTGGCCTACCTAACGTTGACCCACAACTTGAGGCTCCACATGGTTTTGAAGCTTAAGATGTCAGCTTTAAAATAAGCCCAATTTTATTTAATTTGGACATCATTTGATTGGGCAAAATATCACTCAAAGATACGTTATGCTGATCCAGTCCAGTCTGAGATAAGTGCATTGTTTGGGCCATAACTTTCAAACCGCTTATCCAAATTGAGCAAATGAGCCCATTCTGGAAAATAGACTTCCAGGGCTTTCTAACAAGCCCAAGAACGCATGATTTGGCCGAGTAGTCTGGAAGTTATGCTCTGTTGAAGTTGAGGCAGTTGCAAGGATTAATGCTGGAAATATGTAGAGTCTTAGGTTACATATATTTGTGTGGCTGATATTGTGCACGTTTTAGATGCTTCTAGATTGATGTAATCAGCTGCAAAAATCCTAGAATATTCCTTGTAACCTCCCCCACCCCCTTTTATGATGTGTCTTTTCATTTTTTTCTTAGACTTTTCATTAGCTAGTTTTTAATTGTTAGGAGTTATTTGAGTCTTTTGATTGTCTTTTGCTGAGTCTATAAAAGGGGAGGGGCATGTGAAGCTAATCATTGAGCATTGTAAGAGATTTCCAAAGTAATACAAGCACCTTTGAGAGTGATTCTCATTTGTGTCTCAAAATTCCTAGTTCTATATCTTGAATTTAGCTCATTCAAGTGGTGTTCTAGGTTCTCTTCCTTTTCCAATTGGAGTGATTCCTTGGTTAAGACAAGAGAATTAGCCCAAGATCAAGTCATTGAGTGGCTTCGTGAAGGATTATCTTAATTACAAGGTCTTGTTTATCCTTGTTCTTTTTGTTATTATTCTTCAAACCATCTCAAACTATCTTCCACCATATTCACTTTTCTTTGGTTGATTCTTGTTTAGTTTGAGTTTGAGTTGATTTGGTTCACTTACCACCCACATCTACATCAGTAGGGGCTCTTGAACATGATTGGAACCACTGTCTCACATGCTCTTATTCAGGATTAAGGACTGTAAGGATGATTCGATTGAATTGACGAGAGGTTTGTTTGACGTGTTTTGGGTGTGGGTGGAGTGGGGAAAAGGTTGATGGTTCACTCAACCGTATGAAAAGAATATTTCGATTCTCTTGGTATTATTGGTGGGTGGTAAGTGTCTAAGTGAGCATTTCACCTTCATCCGCCTCAATCACTATCTCCTCGAGATCATCTTCTTTATACTCTTTCTTTTCCTCTTCTATTTCGACCTCCTCAGTTGCCTTCCATTCAGCCAAGGTAACATACCTTCGGTTTGTACAATCTGATGCTAAGTGACCAAAGCCTTGGCACTTAAAACACATTGGGATGTTTTTAGGAAGGGGTTTTGGTGTGAGTTGTGGGGGTAGGCCCTTTTGTGGAGTTTGGTTTTTTGTGGAGAAGGGGAAAGGGATGCCGTGGGTTGAGGGACATAAGATGAACTCCCCTTGTTTAAGGTTTGTTCATATGGTGAGGAATTTGGATTTTCATGCCGTGAGGGCGGTTTGCTCTTTTTTTGCTGCTCAACCTTGTGAGCTAGCACACATACTTTATCAAAAGAAGTGTAAGCTTGCAAATCAACAACATTAGCATACCTAGGATCAAGACCTCCCAAGTATCTAACAATTGTTTGTTCTTCTGGCTCTTGCAAATCACGCTTAATCACAAGCTTTTCAAATTCACGAGTGCATTCTTCTACACTGAAATTACCTTGGTTCAAATGGTGGAGTTGTGAGCAGCAATCTTGAACATAGGTAGAAGGAAGAAATCTAGCCTTGAGCTTTGACTTCATCTTCTCCAAAGTTCTGATTTTGGACCGCCTTTCTCTTACTCTTTTGGCACACAAGTTAGTCCACCATAGAGAAGCATATTTACGAAGCCTTAAAGCAATCAGCTTCACCTTCTTGTCTTCTGGGATGTCCTTGTGATGCATATTTCCATATGCATCATTTTTATTCAACTCCAATTTCAAAGAAGAAAAGGGTCAAAGAAGATCATGCATGGAAATGTGCCTATTTGGTCTTCTTAAGTGAGTTCAAGACTCGCGACACTATGGAGAGGTCAAAAAGAGGTTAAGCTTTGCTAGAAATTTGGTGCCGAATTCATCCCTGCGGAACCCGATTTTTTGTGACCACTTTTGGACAAGCTCAAGTGGACCCACAACTTGAGGGCCCATGTGCTTTTGAAGCTTAAGATGTCAGCTTTAAAATAAGCCTAATTTTATTTAATTTGGACATCATTTGATTGGGAAAAATATCACTCAAAGATACGTTGTGCTGATCCAGTCCAGTCTGAGATAGGTGCATTGTTTGGGCCATAACTTTCAAACCGCTTATCCAATTGAGCAAATGAGCCCATTCTGGAAAATAGACTTCCAGGGCTTTCTAACAAGCCCAAGAACGCGTGATTTGGCTGAGTATTCTGGAAGTTATGTTGAAGTTGAGGCAGTTGCAAGGATTAATGCTGTGAATATGAAGAGTCTTCGGTTACATATACTTGTGTGGCTGATATTGTGCACGTTTTAGATGCTTCTAGATTGATGTAATCAGCTGCAAAAATCCTAGAATATTCCTTGTAACCTCCCCCAACCCCTTTTATGATGTGTCTTTTCATTTTTCTTAGACTTTTCATTAGCTAGTTTTAATTGTTAGGAGTTATTTGAGTCCTTTGATTGTCTTTTGCTGAGTCTATAAAAGGGGAGGGGCGTGTGAAGCTATTCATTCAGTATTGTAAGAAATTTCCAAAGCAATACAAGTACTTTGAGTGTGTTTCTCAAAAGTGCAACTAAATTCCTAGTTCTATATCTTGAATTTGGCTAATTCAAGTGGTGTTCTAGGTTCTCTTCCTTTTCCAATTGGAGTGATTCCTTGGTTAGGACAAGAGAATTAGCCCAAGGTCAAGTCATTGAGTGGCTCCGTGAAGATTATCTCAATTACAAGATCTTGTTCTATTCCTTTTTCTTGTGTAGTGAAATTCTTCATCCATCTCATCCATCTTTCATTTCTCTTCCCAATTTGGTGTATTTTGAGTTGGAGTTTGATTTGGTTCACTTGCCACCCACATATACATCAATTGGTATCAGAGACAAGGTTCTTAAGTGACCCACTTCACACCCAAATACATCCCAAAAAGCCAAAACACAAAAAAAAAAAAAAAGGCACAAACCGGCAAACCCAGTCTCGAAGACCAGAGAAGCAGCACGGTGCCCCCGTGCCACTATACTTTTCTGCATTTCCTCAAATCGAAGCATAGCACGGTTCCCCAGTGCCCCTTGCACGACCGTGCCCTCCCTCTTCTTCTCCAAAACAGCCTTTTTCTAGCCTAAACACAGAACCCACAAAGAAACCTTAAGCTTTCATCCATCATGATTTCTCTTGGGAACTTGAGAAAAGAGATTGCTTTGATTGAAAAGGAGATGGTCATCCTTGAAACTCCAAAGTTTCGTGGCCAAAAGAAGATTTCCCTTACTGGATTTCCAAAGTGGATCAAGTCTTCACTCGCTACAATATTGACGAGCAAGAGAAGATTAAGGTGGTTATCAAGAAGCTCCGAGGCCATGCGCTTGAATGGTGGGAAAAGTACAGGTATAAGAGGAAGAAGAGAGGAAAAAGTAAGATCACAACATGGGTTAAGTTAAGAGGTAAATTAATGGATACTTTCGCTCCAACCTCTTACTTATACAAGCATCCATTTGTTTCCTTTGAGAAACTTAGCTCCAACAAAGATGAAGAGATCCTTGGAGAAAAAGCTTCAAGCCTAGTTGACCTACCTCTTGTTTTTGGTGACTATGGTGATGAAGAGACCTTTGAACTTAAGGCCCAAAGATCCGAGTTGAAGCAAGAAGAGATTGTGCAAGAAATTGAGCAATCCTTCACCGAAGAAGGGTGCCAAGAAGATAATGAGGTGAATTTGAGCATAACCCCAAGAATTGAAGAGCCTGTAGTTAAAGACCTTGAAGTGATGAAGCCATGTAGGGTTATTGAAGAAGTTGAGCAACTCTTGACCCAAGAAGAATTCACCTTAACCCCCATTCAACCTTTCCAACCCCCCAAGCCACAAAAGGACCGACAAGCCTTAACCCTCATTCATCCTTCCCAACCCCTTGCCCCCAAAGAAGATTTCCCCCTTCCGCCTCTTCTCCTCACCAGGTATGACCCGTTTTATCATCCTCCCCTCACCCTCTTCTATATCTCTCTAGAGGTGATACCCTGTGACCTCCTTCCCCAAAAGCTCCCATATTGTAAGCGCGACCCCTTTCTTGAGAGGCTTGCCAACCTTTTGAGTTTGAGGACAAACTCAAAACAACCCGGGGAGTATGATGCATATTTCCATATGCATCATTTTTATTCAACTCCAATTTCAAAGAAGAAAAGGGTCAAAGAAGATCATGCATGGAAATGTGCCGATTTGGTCTTCTTAAGTGAGTTCAAAGACTCGCGACACTATGGAGAGGTCAAAAAGAGGTTAAACTTTGCTAGAAATTTGGTGCCGAATTCATCCCTGCGGAACCCGATTTTGTGACCACTTTTGGACAAGCTCAAGTGGACCCACAACTTGAGGGCCCATGTGATTTTGAAGCTTAAGATGTCAGCTTTAAAATAAGCCCAATTTTATTTAATTTGGACATCATTTGATTGGGCAAAATATCACTCAAAGATACGTTGTGCTCATCCAGTCCAGTCTGAGATAGGTGCATTGTTTGGGCCATAACTTTCAAACCGCTTATCCAAATTGAGCAAATAAGCCCATTCTGGAAATAGACTTCCAGGGCTTTCTAACAAGCCCAAGAACGCGTGCTTTGGCTGAGTATTCTGGAAGTTATGCTCTGTTGAAGTTGAGGCAGTTGCAAGGATTAATGCTGGGAATATGAAGAGTCTTAGGTTAC
>JAKOGI010004959.1:10000-12500 GCA_029747015.1 Carnegiea gigantea | reverse complement strand
CTGAACGCTGGCCGCAGCCTGTGAACGCTGGCCGCTTGTCCTGAACGCTGGCCGCAGCCTGTGAACGCCGGCCGCTTGTCCTGAACGCCGGCCGCTTGTCCTGAACGCTGGCCGCTTGTCCTGAACGCTGGCCGCAGCCTGTGAACGCTGGCCGCTTGTCCTGAACGCTGGCCGCAGGCTGTGAACGCTGGCCGCTTGTCCGGAACGCTGGCCGCAGCCTGTGAACGCTGGCCGCAGGCTGTGAACGCTGGCCGCTTGTCCTGAACGCTGGCCGCAGCTTGTGAGCGCTGGCCGCAGGCCGGTGAACGCGGGCCGCTTGTCCTGAACGCTGGCCGCAGCCTGTGAACGCTGGCCGTTTGTCCTGAACGCTGGCCGCAGGCTGTGAACGCTGGCCGCTTGTCCTGAACGCTGGCCGCAGCCTGTGAACGCTGGCCGCTGTCCTGTGAACGCTGGCCGCTGGCCTGTGAACGCTGGCAGCAGGCCGTGACCTGTCCCAGCTGAGTATGAAAAATCGGCACGGTTGATGTCCACTCCGGGCACGGCCACCAAACCTGCTGAAGCTCTCTAGGGGGATGGTCCGGGCGGAGTATGAAAAATAGGCACGGTTGATGTCCACTCCGGGCACGGCCACAAAACCTCCTGAAGCTCTCTAGGGGGATGGCCCGGGCGGAGTATGAAAAATCGGCACGGTTGATGTCCACTCCGGGCACGGCCACGAAAGCTCGTTGTGCTCTTTAGGGGGAAGGTGATTGAGCTAGTGCCCCGCCACGTCCGCGACCCGAGCAGGATGAACGATGGTGAGTGACACCCCGCCCCCGGCCCCGTGACCCCCCCGCGCGCATTATAATCTTTGACAGGGCGCAGGGCGCAGGGACGCAGGGGCGGGGGGGCGGACTTGACGGACTTGAGCGGACCTTGGGCGGACTGGGCGAAGGAAGGGTCGAGAGCTAGGCCCCGTGGAGTGCCGCGTGCCCCCATATTGGTGCCCCAAGTCCCGAACGTCGATGCCAAGGCATGCCCCCGAGTCCCGGGGAGCGGCCCCGTGCACGGCCGAGGCCTGCCCCTGCGTCCCGCACATCGGCCCCGGGGCATGCCCCCGTGCATCGCCTCTAGAACGCCCCCGAAGCAAGGCCAAGGCATGCCCCCCGAGTCCCGCCCATCGCCACGTGGCAAGGCCAAGGCATGCCCCCGAGTCCCGCACATCGCCCCGGGCCGTGCCCCCGGGTCCCGAGGAACGCCCCCAAACGGCCCCGGTGCATGCCCAAGGCGTGCCCCCGCGTCCCGAGGATCGGCCCCGGTCCATGCCCAAGGCGAGCCCCCCGGGTCCCGAGGAAGGCCCCCGGAACGGCCCCGGTGCATGGCCACGGCATGCCCCCGAGTCCCGCACCTCGCCCCGGGGCGTGCCCCCGAGTCCCGAGGAACGCCCCGGTGCATGCCCCAGGCATGGCCCCGAGTCCCGCACGTCGCCCCGGAACGGCCCCGGGGCGCGGCCAAGGCATGGCCCGAGTCCCGGGGAACGCCCTCAGAACGGCCCCGGTGCATGGCCCCGCGTCCCGCACATCGCCCCGAAACGGCCCCGGTGCATGGCCAAGGCATGCCCCTGAGTCCCGAGGAAGGCCCCCACAACGGCCCCGGTGCATGGCCGAGGCATGCCCCCGGGTCCCGAGGACCGGCCCCGGGGGGGCCCCGGGGCATGCCCCCGGGTCCCGAGGGTCGGCCCCGGGGCATGCGCCCGAGAGCGTCCACGCACGCTGCCGGACGCCCACGGCAGCATCCATGCATGCCGGGCAGCGTCCGGGCAGGCTGTCGCTGGGTGCCGGGGGCTGCCGGGGGGGGCTGGATGCTGGCCGCAGGCTGTGAACGCTGGCCGCAGCCCTGTGAACGCTGGACGCTTGTCCTGGACGCTGGCCGCAGCCTGTGAACGCTGGCCGCTTGTCCTGGACGCTGGCCGCAGGCTGGGAACGCTGGCCGCAGGCTGGGAACGCTGGCCGCAGCCCTGTGAACGCTGGCCGCTTGTCCTGGACGCTGGCCGCAGGCTGTGAACGCTGGCCGCAGCCCTCTGAACGCTGGCCGCTTGTCCTGGACGCTGGCCGCAGGCTGTGAACGCTGGCCGCAGCCCTGTGAACGCTGGCCGCTTGTCCTGGACGCTGGCCGCAGCCCTGGGAACGCTGGCCGCAGCTCCTGAACGCTGGCCGCAGCCTGTGAACGCTGGCCGCTGGTCCTGGACGCTGGGCGCAGCCCCTGGACGCTGGGCGCAGCCCCTGGACGCTGGGCGCAGCCCCTGGACGCTGGCCGCAGGGCCCTGAACGCTGGCCGCAGCCCTGCGAACGCCCGAAAGCCGTCCCGAGAAAAAATCCCCGTATTTTTGTCGTGCGTTTTTCCCCAAATTTGTCCACCCCTTCCCCACGATTTTTAGAGGATTTACAAGCTTTGTCCCGCATTTTTCTGATTTTTCTCCGATTTTTAGGATTTTTTTTCGTTTTCGACTTTAAAAAATCAT
>JAKOGI010004958.1:0-18387 GCA_029747015.1 Carnegiea gigantea | reverse complement strand
ACGCGCACTTGCACGCAAACACACACACTCGCACATTCACGCATCCATGTACATACACACACGTGTGTTTTTGCGTCTGCGTGTTTGCGTGTGTGTGTATATATATATATCTCTATATTTACGTTCATACATACATATATATATATATATATATATATATATATATGTTAATAATATATAGACTTTATGTGTATACTATATAGATGAGGAGATGTGTATATATATATATATGGATATATAGATTATTATATATATATATTAATAAGATACTATAGATATTTTGATTGATACATATATCTATAATATAATATATATATATATATATCTATAGATGTTATATATATATATATACACACACACACCACAGAGGTACATTATAATTTAAAAAGTCTATAATTATATATATATATATATAATATATATGTATGCACATATGTATGCTATATCTATATATCATATATTATTTATATATATGTATGTGTGTATAATACATATACATATACATATATATATATATAATATATATTATATATAATATCATATAATATATTATATATATATAATATATATATCATAATATAATATATGTAGACGCGCACCCGCGCATGCACACATATACATAGTGTACATCGTACGCATTTGTGTCTGAGTGTTTTGTGGGTGCTTTGTGTGTTGGCTGTCGATATATATATATATATATACATAATATATATATATATATATATATATAATAATATATATATATATATATGTATGTATGTATGTGTGTTTATATATATGACCATATATATTATATATATATATATAATTATATATATATATATATAAGATTATATATAATGTATGTGGATATATATACATATATATATGTATGTGTGTGTGTGTGTGTGTGTGTGTATATATATATATATGTATATATATGTAAATGTAGATATATATATATATAGATATACATACAGATGCACACACACACACACACACACACACACACACGCACACATATATTGTTTTGAATGGAACTTGAGTGAGTAGGGGAGAAGCTTGTACTTTCGTTCCCATACCACCTAATTGGCAGAGGTGACTTATCTCTTCCTTGACTGCCTACGTGAAGGTCAATCCTAGGTGTTTATCCTAAGGAAGGCCCCTCTGACGTCGAAGTGAGCCTCCAAAAAAGGTGTAGTGAATTGAGGCGACAAACGCTAGCGAGAAGGTGCTACTTTTGGATATGTCTTGTCCATATGTCTTGTCATAAATGGTGAAAAAAGTACCCTATAATTGTTTTAGTTTAGGTATTTATATGCTTATGATAAGCACCCAAGGGTAGAACGGTTATTGCTCAATCTGAGGGTGGAATAATCGATATTTCCTTTATGATTCCTTTACACTTCTCGAAGGTCAACTTTTGATCTTTTGTGACTTGGTGTTCGCCATGCGTCGGTTGCACATTCGTGGGGTCCTGAACATGCCAATCTTTTAGCACCGGATATCTCATTGGGATGTCTTCCGAACCATTTAGATGAGATGTGCATTTATTTTGGCCATCCTTCCAATGGCTTATAAGGGTGGTGGTCTCAGTCTCAGGTTGTTTTGCACTTGCAGGTTTCAGATGTCCGCACGAGTTTCCCTTTCTCGGGAGCGAAGAAGATGCTAAGTTGATTTTGTCATGGTTTGCCTTGGGGAGGCTTCGTAGAGAGCCTGTAGCCCTTCCTTCACAACCTTTTCCATCATCTTGGGCATTGTTGTGTCCTTATTTTGTGAAGACTAGAGCAAAGTGTTATGCTTATAATGTCGATGCTGTCGAGATCTTTCAGTTCATCTTTTATATTTCCATTCTATAGGAGGTAACGCAGTTTAGAATCACATCACGTTTGGTGGCTCAAGATCTGATGAAGGCCTTAGAAGAGTTTTATTAAGAAAAAGCTTTAAGATCTGGCTGGATGGGAATAGCAATCAACTAGTTCATTATCACAAACAAGAGGCTGACCTTTATACCCTAGGTAGTCGAGAAGATCCTGAGAGCTCAAGTTCATCAACTTTCCCACTTTTCTTTCCTTGCAGCGTCCTTCTAAAGGAGGAAAGAAGATCCTTGCCTAAGGAAAAAATGAGGGCACTTCCAAAAGAGAAGGACAAGAGCCCCTTATGGGAAGAGTCAAGTGTTTCTCCTAATTAAAGGTGGTTCCTGTCTAAGGAGAAGGCAAAGGGTGCTCTGTAGGTGGAGGTAAGCCCACCATCTACCAGGTGGAAAGGGTTTCCTCCCAAAGAGAATAAAGGACTTCCCATAGCCAATAAGAAGCTTGGCTCAACTTCCTAGCCTTGATGCAGAGTTATTGGTGCTGAGTTATTAGTGCTTCTTTTTCAAGCGGGCACTCTTGTGGCATTTAAGGTTATCCTATTGTAATATTATCATGTTTCATCGTGTCCATGAGACTTTTATAGGAATGAACATTTTGTTTACTAACTTGAGTATGTTTATACCTTTTGTGTATCATAATTTAGGGGTCTTTCATGCTTAAACTTTTTGTTTTCTATTTTCCTCAATCAATGGATATGTTTGTACAACTCAATAGTTTTTCCAAAAGCATATTTACTTCTCACTCGCTTCATTCTGAGGCTAAGTAGAGGGTCATGCATTTTAGCCTTTCCCAGATTTGTGAGTGAAGATCTTTTCCAATTCGATCAATTGAGTAGAGGGGAGAATCTCTCCCTTTCTAATTCAGCTAGGCCAAATGGAGAGGGAGTCCCTCCCCTCCCAATTCAGCTAGACTACATTGAGAGGGGAGACACTTCTTCTTCAATTCTGCTAGGCCGAATAGAGGGGGGCTGAGATGAATAGAGAGGAGATACCTCCCATGAATAGGGAGGGGGATCTCTTGCACTTTTGCTTGGCTAGCCGAATAGTGTAGGGCCTTCCTATCCTATTCGGCTAACTGAATTGTGAGGAAAGTTACTCCCTCTCCAATATGGTTAGGCCGAATAGAGAGAAGGGATCCTCTTAATTTATCCGGCCTAATTCCTCGTGGACTTTCACCCCTTTTTGTGCGAATTTGAGATGTTGACAAATGACATTATATCTGATACCAGCCGTTGGATTTCGGCATAGATCTAATGTGAGCCTTTGTGTTCATGTATGTGCCTCTCCTCCGTTCATTCCTTGTTTTCATTCACGTACAACTCTCAAAGGTCATAGAGGGTGAAAGTTGCAAACAGAAAGCTAAGGGTGGAGTTTCTTCACTTTGACGCATACTAAGGTACCGATCCTTTCCATTTTTCCTTTAGTGTTCCTTATTAAGCGCCTATGTCATAACTACGTCTTCGTTTCCCTATCTACTATAGTCATCCTATGGCCTCTCATTAGGCTTTAAATGGGACAGTTTTAGTAATAATTCCACTGACCTGTACTCGTTTCCCATATAGGGGATGGGTCGTCTCTTTAGGGGACAGCTATAATAACCCTGAACCGGAAACTAGGTGCCCAAAAGGTCCACCTACTGCAATTCTACTGTGAGACTTTCTCTCAGTTAATCTAAACTTTCTTAAAGAGAGCTCTAGTAACTCTCTATCCCTTAATTCTTATTATTTGGGTAGGCCGATGTGGTATCTGTAGGAGTAGCTAACCCATTTCTTCGGCCTTTTGCTAGCATTGGCATGTTGACTACTGATGTAGCGGATGCCTCATAGTTGGTTCATGTCCCTTCTTATGGGCTTACTAGGTCTGACCTTGATGACAAACCTGGTGCCCATTACATGAAGCCCTCCTTTAACGACAAAGTTAAGAAAATCACTGACTTCAAGGTGAGGTTTTTCTTTAAGTACAACTCCAGGGTGATTGTTCCCTCGCCTTCTAACATAGTGGTGAGCCCCCATCTAGGTTACCTTACGGTGTTTCCAGAGACCTTAGAGCATAGCCTTTAATTCCCACTTTCTAAGGTTGTTATATAAATCCTCTGAACATATGACATTGCGGTTACCTAACTTGTTCCCAATGCGTAGGAATGCCTCTTATCCTTTTTTACCACATGCAAGCTTAAGCATCCTAAGTGCACTTGGCTTTCACATATGCCTATATGATTTACCAAAATAAGAAGACCCATGGGGAAAGGGTTAGTACCGAATTGTTAACTACCCTAGATTTTTGTTCGCATTGGACAAGCCTTCTTTCCTCCATGGCTGGAAGTACAAGTTTGTGTATGCCAAGACGTAAAAGAGGATTGGGACATCCCCATTTAGAATAGGAGGGATTTGAGCCAGACTTGGAATAAGCCTTGCATGACCTCTAGAGAGAAGGAGATTACCATTATCAACTATTTTCGGCTTGTCGATCCTATCCATCCCTGATAAGGAAAGATCGTAAGAGTCCCAGGTGATTGGCTTACTTGTCGAAAGCTATTCAAATATGATTGTTTCATTTGTTCCACTGGGCTTTGTTCGGCTATCTCCTACGGTAACTTTTTTATCGTTTATTCATTTGCTCTGCACTCCTTCTTTACTAACTTCACTCATTTGAATCTTACATTTTATAGAGGAGGCCATTAATGTGCTGATCAAAAGTAAGGTAAGCTAACCAAGGAGGAGATAATGCACCTAGATAATGCTACGAGGGAAAAGTAAGTGAAAGAGCATGTCATCAAGCGGGTCTAGAGTTCACCTCCAGTATATTCCCCTTCTCAGCAACGCAATCCAAGATCCATCAAGCATGTCCCTACATCAAAGTGTATTCCTCCCTATTCGAACATGGTTATTGCATTGGAATCACATACAAATAGCTAAATGTTAGAGCGGATTAAGACTTTGTTGTGTATGGACCAATGAAAGGGAATGGCCTCCTAACCTATGGACTCTCCAAGTAAGGAAAGGACAAGCAGTGGCCCTTCAAGCCTTCCTCCTACGAAAAAGGAGGGCTCACTAGTGGGTTCCTACCCCTTTCTGACTCGATTAGCACCTGGCCTTTGAAAGGGAGAAGTTCCTTCCTCCCAAATGATTACGAGGAGAAGATGACATCTCAGACCTTGCCTGAAAGAAGGAACTTGCATCAGCTTAGGGTTCAAAAGAGGCCCTAAGCACCCTAGAGGCAGCTTAAGTCTACTTCATAGAGGTATTCACTCTTGCTCCAATTAACTCTTCATTTAGTATTCGATTTTACTTATCGTAATATATTCCCTTTGTATTTTTAAGGTGCAGTTTGTTCCTTCTCCACCATTCACTCTACCCCCTTTTAGCTTGTCGTAGACATTGAGCTTAACTTTCTAAGGTGGAAGGCTTACGGCAAGAGAAAGATTGAGTCTCTCATAGGAAGGATCAAGAATGACATGTGTAAAATTCATAAGCTGGAGTATAAGTTGGGAAGTAGAAGCGGAGGTTCGAAGTGAACAAGTCTCCTATGAAGTCTTAGGCCTTCAAGGCCCAGGTTGATGCTGCCACCATTTCTTTTAAGACGGGGTGTGAGGTGACGAATAAACTTATGGGAAAGGCTACCAAGAAATATGATAAGGATAAGGGGGTCTTTATGGGAGATTGGTGTAACCTCTTGAAGTGGACTACAGTGGTTAAAACGGTAGAGGCTAAAGCACATGCCGATAAGAAGGAGGAGGCTCCAGGAGATCTTCCGTTCATGCTTAGGCACAGCATCTATTACCACCCATTCTCCCCTAAGTATGTGCCCGAGGAGGATGTTAAGGCAACCCATGCTGTAGATTAGAAGGGTGTCCACGCTAACAAAGAAGGGGCCATGGAGGAGACCGTTAATGAGGCTTAAGCTTGATTCTGCCCCCTCTCATTTCATTTCTCTTTCAGTAATCAAACTTTGCTTCAATGCATATATTATTCGTATTTTGGCCCTTTGGGCCAGTAGTGTACAGATGTATCTGACTCCTTACTCTATTTGTTTTGATGGTGTGTATTTGCCTTATGACACGTTACTTCCTTTGGTATGTATGATGAGTTCTCATGCTTGGGTGAGTTCAGGTGTCCATTTAGTTATTTGTCTTTTCATTTCTTGCTTTTGGTATATGTTGTTGTCATGTTTTAAATATGTTGATGCATTTTTCAATCTCAAGGGAGCTCATTGCGCATTTATAGTTTATTAGTTTGGCGGCTCCTAAGCTCCCAAGAGGCTAAAAGGTGTAGCCCCTACCATAGTATAGGAAGGATTACCTAGTTGGGTGTATCTAAGTTATATGCCTACCCCTTAACACCAAAGGGCTAAAGGTGTAATGGGATAGCGGATTTAGTTGTACTCATTCCTCAACCCAAACGCCTGTCAGCTTAGTTAAGCCTTACATTGGCATGCAATTCCTTTGAACTATCGTCGTCAATTAGGCTGCTTCTTTTAGGTTGGTGGGACAAGTCGGTTACAGGGCCGATACTTTCCTTAGCCTATTACGACATTCATGGGATGAGTTTGGACACCAGTGGAACGAGTAGATCCTTGCATCAGTTAACGAAATTTTCGTGTTTGATTAGCCCCATTGCTTGAAGGGGTAGGGCGATTTCAGATGCAAAGCCGACGCCCTATTGCTCCTACCGCCTATCACGATATTTGTGGGATAAATCTGCCTAGCAACCGAAGTAGCTGATCCTTGCATAGCATATCCCGATTACTAGTTGGGTTTGTCATAAAGTTCTACTTTATTTAAATTCAAAGCTTTTGATTGCTCTTTCTTGTGCAAAAATTTTGCGTGGTTAAATTCACCATTGTAGTGCTTTCTATCACCCTTTAAAGAAACTATCGTTGATTGATATTCATAAGCGATACAATTAGGACCAGTCGAACATACATCCAATACGTTACAATGAAATAAGCCTTTCTTAGGTGTAGACTACTTGATCTATCCTATCACCTGCATCATACATAGTACCTCCTAAGGTTGTGTGAGTTACAGGTTCTTGGCACCTCATGTCTTTTGAGTGTTCTAAGCTTAAATGTTTTAGGGTGCACTTCCTTGACAATCATGTATGGGCTTTCCCAATTAAGAGTGAGGTTTCCTTGGGTTACGTTCCTTTGGGGGTCTCTCCTTGACTTTGTGATTATAGAACTGAGACATCCTAATCTTAACTATCTCTTTGAGGTATGCATCACCTTAAACTATGGGTAGTAAGTCGATTGCTTCCCTTAGTGTTTGGTTGTTATAGTTCTGTTTAAAGGTGGTTACGCATTAAGTGCAGATGATGATTTCTACCAGAAGCACAACTTTGGAGCCATGGACAAGCATGAAGGGAGTGTCTTATGTAGCACTCTTCTTTGTTGTCTGAATGGACAGGATGATGGCCAGCTATTTATCAGCCCTTAATCCCTTTGTATCATCCAACCTATTCTTAAGTGCGTTTAAGACCTACTTGTTGGTAGACTTAACTTGGCCATTTGTTTAGGGTTTAGCGATAGCTGTAAATTTTACTTGAATGCCATAGTCAACATAATAATTGTTTACCTTCTTAGTGTCAAACTAGTGGCCATTAGCAAGGACCATTACCCTTGGGACCCCAAGCCTTATGATGTTGTTCCAAATGACTTCTGAACTTCCCTTCAATGATAGATGTCACAACTTCTCCTTCTACCAACTTAGTGAACTAATCCATAGCTATAAAAAGGCACTTGCATTGCCCTACTACCTTTAAAAGAGGACCCAATTTCTCAATGCCCCACTTTGCAAAAGGTAACAGAGAATGCATTGTCGTAAGTGGGGTGGATGGATGGTGGTGTGTGGAGCAAATTGCTGGCACATGTTGTACTTCTTTACCACATCTATTACATTCTATTAGATTGTTAGCTAGTAGGAACAACCCTTAGGACTTTCGTAGCCAGGCTTTGACCTCTAATGTGCGATCCACACTCTCTTTCATGTATCTCTTCCAGGATCCTTTTGTCTTCTTATGGAGTAGTGGACTTTAATAGAAGGAGTCAGAAAGCTCTATATAACACAACCCTTCATATGGCAAGAATCATTCAGATCTCTTCTTGGTATGGTCAGCCATTTTTAGGTCTTATGGTAGGGTTGTATTATACAAGAATCCTATAAGGGGATCCATCCATCTCTCACTCCTGTTTATCCATGCCAAACCCTTTGTGTCAATCGTCTGTTCACGTGAGATCTCCTAGTGAATTTCTTTTGGGTGACTATTTAGGAAAGTGAGCATTGACAAGGCATCGGCTTGTTGGTTCTTCGATTAGGGCATATGTTCAATTTTGAACTTTTTAAATATGGCAGACTTCTCTCTCACCTTTCTAAGTAAGAAACCTTGGTTATATCCTAAGCTTTATGTTCCCCTTCTACCTAACTCACCATAAGTTCGGAATCAGATAAGGCTTTGAGATGTTCTGACCTAGTACATTGCTAATTTCTATGGTGGCCAATAGGGTTTCATACTCATCTCTGTTGTTTGATGCCTTATACATGAAATTCAACACATCCTCACACGTGCGCCCTTTGAGAGACACCACAATAAACCATTCTCTAACTTCTCCATTAGTTATCGATCTGTCAACATACAACATCTGTGATTTACTATCTTCTACTCGTGGCTCGTATGAGATCGACCACTCGGCAATGAAGTCGACAAAGGCTTGGCCTTTGAACACCCTTCTAGGTCCAAAGGTAATGGAATAGGAGGCTAACTTGATATCCCATTTCAACATTATTCCAGAACTTCCATATCGCTTAAGAGTGTTTTGCAAGGGTTAGTTGGTCAGCATAGTGATACGGTAAGATTCTATGTAAGGACAGAATTTTCAACTTGTGATCAATAAGGTATATGCAAACTTCTCGATGAGTGGATACTGCATCGTAGCTCCCGCTAAGACATAGCTCACATAGTATGCCAGGAGTTGTGATTCATCCCTTTTGACCACTAGAATCGCGCATGCCGTGTGGTTGGAAGTAGCTAGGTATGCCAATAGTTCTCTTTCATGTGGGAGTTCTAGTGAATGCCACATTTGCATGGAATATTTACGTGTTTCGGAGTGATTTAAGGAATTAATATGCTTAATGATATGATTTACACCCTTATTTCTACTGTTATGCTTGGTTTCGCTTATTTAAGAAGCGTTTGCGGATTTTAACCTCGTGAGCCCAAAGCATGTGGGGTGAATGATGATTTTAAGGCCTTGTATATCAAAGAAGATAGCAATAGAGGCTTGAAGATAACTAACATAGACACACCATGGTTAGTGCCACGGTTCAGAAGGTTACATGATGAAGCAGCAAGTGAATCAAGCAAGAACGACACTGGCGGTGAGCACCACCATCTCACCATGGTGGACACCACGGTCCATGGGGGCCCCCACAATCAGACTGTGGTGGCCACTAGTCCCCCAAATATGCTAGTTTTCTTTGCAACTTTTCGAGTTCTAGACATTTTGGATGTTAGTAGCTTTGATTTTCGTGATAAAATCTCAGTTTGATTGCCTTTCTTAGCCATCTATCCATTTCCACCACCATAATCCAATCATGTAGATTAGGTTTTAGATTAGATTAGAGGAAGAAAGAGTAAATTGAAGTGAAGATCTTGCAAGGATTCCATGTCGGGTTTGTAATCGACGGATTCAAGCGTGTTCTTTAGCTAAGCATTTCTTTTCTCTTCTCTTCTCTTATCGTCTCTTTTCTCATTTTTGGATTTATGTTTTGTAACTTGGATTAGCATGTGGCTTTTTGATCTTGGATTTATACAAATACTTCTTAACGTTGCTAATCAAGTGTAGATCTCCTTGGTATTTTGGAATTTATTGATTAGTTTTATTAAATCATGGATGTTTATTATCTTTTGAGAAATCTGGTCGCTTTCTTACATGTTTTAGGCATTGGATGAAGAATTGAAAGGTGAAATTCGATATTAGAACCCTAGGAGTTGACTTAGTTGCATGGAGTCTTGAGAAAGTCACATTAATTGAGAAGCACTAATTTGATAATCACATGTTTAATGAGCCTAAATGCATCAAGAATGCTTGGGTGATGGTAATGGGTTAGATTTAGGTCTTTCACTTTACTTTGAAAGATGATTGTGATACTTTGATTGTTAGTTTTAAAACAATCCATTGAGAAGAACAGCTTGATTGATATATGGATTAAGAGATTGTTTACTTTATTTAATTCCTTGATTATTTATCCATTAGATTAGATACTAGATTAATTTAATTTCAATCTTAAATTTTGATTTGCTTAGCTTATCTTCAAGGAATAAAGCCAAGTAGATTAACCTAATCCTTCTGTGAGACAACCTTGATTTGTTACAACGCTACTGTGTGCTTGCGGCCTTGTTAAGTTTTTAGCGCCGTTGCTAGAGACTAGTGTCAAATATTGGTTTTTTTCCTAATAGGTCTGACTAAGAATTTTGTTTGTTTTTAAAAAACAAAAAAAATCAAAATTAAAAAAATTAAAAAAACAATGGTAATTTTTCATTTTCCCCAATTCGAGCATGAATTATTTTGGAGGCACTAAGCATTTACATGATTTTATTAGTCAAAGTGGTTATTATGAGGGTAAATGGAAAATCTTGGACATTGTTGATGAGGGTGTGAATTGTGAATTTATTGTGCTCTTTTAGAGTATTGGGGTTTTCTTCGTAAAGTGTTAATGAGGTATGGTATTTGCCTGGGTGGATTGCTTGGGATTTATTTGAGTTTTAAAAGGCTAGTCATGCTTCTGAATATTCTTTTCCTAATCCTCATGCATCCTATACTAGACCGTATTATACATCTTTTTGGTGTGACTTGTTCAATTTTTCTAACTATGCTATAAAATCATGTCCTTCTTTCTCATGCTATCCTCAGCTTGACTTTGCATTACCCAGGAATAGTACTGATATTGTCATGACCTTACCCAATTCATCGTTTCTTTTAGCTTACTGCGTGGGGCTCAAGGTAGGTGAGCCCTTTTAGGATAATTACTAGATTTAGTGTTGTTGCATGTTTAAAGTCATAAGGTACTTTTGATACGGCGTGTGATCTAGCTGAGATTCCTTTGGAGAGGTAATGTGATGTGTTTCTACAAGAAGAATCTCTGAGCATTGGTTTTGATATTAATGTTTTCCCTAATCAACATGATCATTCCCATGTTTCCCCTCTTTGTTCACTACCCTCTTCTTCACTCCACTATTACATTGATGTGCTCATTGATAATCCTCTGGTTTATGATTCTCCTATTGATTTAAGCTAAGAGGACAACATGTTTTATATGCTTGGTGGAAATGTTGATGGTTATATGTTCTTAAGTTGCTTTAAACAGTATGATCCATCCGCTAACCCTTATTGTGTATACGTAGAGGATTTGGCTAGGAAAATCACGTGGACTACATTTTCTAATCCTTCTTGTGGTTTGATAAGGTTAAGAGGATATTTATTGTCTTTGGTGTCCTTTTTGTTATGGCCTCTTACTTTATGTTTGCTGAATTATGGTCTCAGGAGTTTGACAAGCTCCTATGTGCATTGATGACATTTGATTTGATGAGCTGAGTCTTGAAGTAGTGATAGAGTTGTTAATGCTCCATTTGCCCCAATGATGAGGAGGCCTTAGCTTAGGTGCACAAAGCACATAACCTTATGAGATTCATCTCTTTTGTTTCCCCTATTCTTTCTCCTTGTTTATTTCCTTTGGATAAAGGATTATCTAAGGATAGGGGAGGGATAGTTTCATGTTTTCTATTTTGGGTTTTACTTTGCATACTAGTTAGATGGGGCTAAGCAGGATCGGGTGCCTGATCTAAAAAACTTCAAAGGGGTCTAGGATTTTTAGATTCGGTCCCGGAACCAGTTGGGAACAGGTCCAGAACCGGGTAACTTGTTCCTAGTTTTTCCCTATTTTGCTTCATTTTATTTCATTTAAATTTTAGGCTTATGGTTGTGACTTTGTTAGATAACTAATACATCCAATAAGCTAGCTGATCGATCATTTAAAATTAAATTTAATAGAGTTGCAATTAGGCACCTACCATGCATTAAACTCCAATTGGTTAGCTAATAAATAGCACTTTGTTTCATCCAAGCATAAAAACAATTGTCGTCTTCTCATAGTGTTGCACATTAACAAAAAGGTTTAGTCATCTCAACATATAGCCGGAAACCATGGCGGCATCGAGAGAACAACACCTGATATCAATGGATAACCGACCAACTCGGACATTTTTGTTAAAAAAATTATTTGGACCGGCTAACTGGACAACGGGTCCAGTACCAATTTCATATTTTCAGGACCCGACTCCCGACGCAGTTGCAACTAGTTGCAGGATTTTGGAACCAGTTCCAAACCCAGTTTAACTTGGTCCTGGTAAACGACCTAGCGAGGCCAAATCAGGTCTGGGTCTGGAACCGAATATCCGATTTTTTTTTGCTTAGTCTTATAGTTAGGGCATGTAGTACTAGGGTTCCTTTCATTTGCAATGGTGTGCCACATTTTAGGTTTGCAGTTTTAGGTGCATATAGAGATCGTGTAGATTAATTTAGGATAAGCTTCAATGAAGATCCTTTAGGCAAAATAGTTTTCACATGCTTGACTGACATTTGATGAGTGGCACTTTTGTTCCATCATATGATAATTGGGTATGCGTACCAGGTTGCTTGGCGTTATTTGATGCTTAAGAAGGACCTTTATCCCATCTACTTGAAGTGGTTCCTTCTTTTGTAAGAGTTTGAACTTGAGGCAGTAATAAGGGTGGGACAAGAGCTGTGAAGTCCCCTTCTTTGCCAGTTTCCTTCTTCCTAATGTATATTTGGTGTATGGTCCAGCTAGTGACCTAAAAGAAGCGCCGCTTGGGAGGCAACCTAAGTTTCTTTTTCCTTTCTCTTTGATTTTCTTTACTTGGCTTTTAGTTTTTTTGGTATATGCTTTTCAGGATCCTATTCCCCTTAGTCTTTTCATGCCTTTATGCATATACATTGAGATCAATGTTTTGTCTAAGCATAGAGGAAGGGTATTTTGCATTTAGGGATATTTTTAATATTTGTCATCTTAGTTAAGGCATGTTTTATTTAAATTGCATTAGCATTGCGTACAGAACAGTTAGATGCATGTTTATGTCTGTATTTAAGATTTATGCATTTGAAAAAAATTTAAAAAGATGAAAAAAATCAAAAACAATCTTAAAAAATTGAAAACATTGAAAAGAAAACTGCAATGATAATTCTCTTGGCAAAATAACTTTCATTAGCTTGAGTGATTTTAACGAGTGGGTCCTTTGGTGTGAAAGTTTTTGAAGGTTTTCTGAATGTATCCTATTTTGGCCCTTATCTTGATTGGAAACTTTGTTACCCCTTAGAGTTCTTGACACTAATGTTGATACATGAGAGTCATTATATGAGCTAATTGAAACTTTGGTTGATATCCTATGGGACTTTGAGTTTTATTTCGACTAATTCATTATATTTAGTCTTATGTTCTTTCATGTGTGTGGCTCTTCTATGTTGCATCTCTAGAACTTACCTTGAATCTTGATCAAAATCACATTAGCATGTGCACAGTTGATGACATTATAGAGGCATTCTTTCTTTAGTCAATTTAGCTATATAGCCAAATAGCTTATGCTTCTGTTACATATTTATCCCCTTCGCTGGCACCTTTGAGCTATGATCTATTTGTTATTGTGATCATATGATATTAGCCTTGTCCATATACTCATATTTTTACCTTTAAGCCAAGTCTATGGAGCATCACTTCATTTATGTGGTGGGTAGTTTTAAGGATAACTGAGTTTAAGGCGACTTTGGTATGTTTGTTTATTGCGGGGTTGATCACATTAAGCATTTGGTTTAGTTCCCCTACTGTTCGAGTTATATGTGTGTATATAAATTAGGATATGAGTTGATAATTAGAGACCCTATGTCCTTTAATAATTAAAATTCTCATTTCATTTCCGAACAGACAAAAAAAAAAGAAGGAAAAATAAGGAAAAGAAGAAAAAAACAAAAAGAAGTAAGTGATTGGCATTGGACATATAAATAACTTGAGTTCCTTTTCTTTGTCGATTTATTTCATGTTTGATTCATAGGGGATGTTCATTGTATTGTTGGCGGTTAGAGTATTGGTGAACTTCATAGTTAATTGGTGCCTTGTTAGTTGCTCCCTAATCACTTGGCTAAATAGCTCCACATTGCCCAAATTCATTAATTCACGCCCTTCCCTTAACCCATTAGCCCACATTACGACCCATGTAAAGCTCTCTTGATTATCATACGTGCATTGCATTCTTAGTGTTGGAGAATTTGAGAGTCTTGGCAAGCATATGGTAGATCGCATCTTTGGAATGAACCTTGAGTGAACCTTAATAATATTTCAAACATCTAAGTATGAGTGATCCACATTTCCTAAACGTGAGGTTCTACTAATCCATTTAGGTCTACTTAATTCCATGTGTTTGCATGTTATGTTCAGTTGTTCTTAGGGAGTGATCAAGTTTGATATATGGCTTTTGGTCTCATATTTTTTCAAAAACATTTACCTTCTCCTAATTTTGAAATGTCCTATGTGCTATTTAGGGTCGCCATTGATTGGTATTTTTGCTTGTGATGTGCTATGAGCTGCCCAGCCTAAGGAGCAGGTTGGGTTTTCCTTTTGAGTCATTAATGCAACTCCCCTTGTTAGTTTATCTTGAGTGGAGCTTTGCTTGGGGATAAGCAAAGGTTCTAGCATAGGGGAGTGATCAACGTCACATTTACATAGAATATTTACATGTTTAGAAGTCATTTTTTAGAAGTCATTTTAGGGGATTAATGTGCTTAATGGTATGATTTACATCCCTGTTTCTACTATTATGCTTGGTTTCGCTTGTTTACGATGTCTTTGCAGATTTTGACATTACGAGCTCAAAGCATGTAAGCAGAATGATGATTTTAAGGCTGTGTGGATCAAAGAAGATAGTCAGAGAGGACTGAAGACACCTAACATGGATACACCATGGTCAATGCCGCGACCCAGAAGGTTCCAGGAAGAAGTGGTAGGTGAATCAAGCAAGAACAATGCTGGAAGTGATCACCACGGTCTCACAATGGTGGGACCCTGATGACCACTAGTCCATCGAATCTATTAGTTTTCTTCGCAACTTTTCAAGTTCCAAGCATTTTAGACATTAGTGGCTTTGATTTCCATGATAAAAGCTCAATTTTACTACCTTCCTTGTCTATATATCCATTTCCACCACCTTAATCCATCATCTAGATTAGGTTTTAGATTAGATTAGAGGAAGAGAGA
Organism: Carnegiea gigantea; assembly: GCA_029747015.1. Lineage (NCBI taxonomy): Eukaryota > Viridiplantae > Streptophyta > Magnoliopsida > Caryophyllales > Cactaceae > Carnegiea > Carnegiea gigantea. Next base: position 3,220 of record JAKOGI010004958.1, on the reverse strand, counting down.
GTAAATTGAAGTGAAGATCTTGCAAGGATTCCATGTCGGGTTTCCAATCAAAGGATTCAAGCGTGTTCTTTAGCTGAGCACTTCTCTTCTCTTCTCTCTTCTCATTTAACGATTTATATTTTGCAATTTGGATTAGCTTTTGTTGTTTAATCTTTATCCATATACTTGTTAATTTTCACAATCTTGTGTTGATCTCCTTGGTGTTTTGGAATCTATTAACTTGTTTTATTACGTTCTAGATGTTTATTGCCTTATGAGAAATATGAACATTTTCTTATATGTTTTAGGTACTGGGTGAAGAACTGAAAGGTGAAATTCGATACTGGAACCCTATGATTTACTTGATTGTGTGGAGTCTTAAGATAGTCACACCAATTAAGAAGCTAGTAATTTGATAATCGTATGCTTAATAAACCCAAATGAATTAAGAGCCCTTAAGAGTTGGTAATTAGTCAGATTTAGGTATTTTAGTTCAACTTGAAAGAGGGTTGTGATACTTTGATTGTTAGTTTTAAAACAACTAGTTGAGGAAGAAATGCTTGATTGATACATGGATTGAGAGATTGCTTATTTTGTTTAATTCCTTGATTATTTGTCCATTAGAATAAATAGTAGATTAATTTAATTTTAATCTCAAATTTTGGTTTACTTAGCTTGTCTTGAGGGAATAAATCTTGATAGATTGACCTAGCACTTGTAGGAGATGACCTTGATTTGGTATAGCGCCATCAGTTGTTTGCAGCCTTATCAGACTTATCATCTGAAACTATTTCCCTAAGTATTCTTGAGGCTTTGGAAGACATGTTCCTCCTCCTCATCACATTCGAACTGCACTTTTTTCTTTAGCACTTTTTTCTTAAGCAACTTGAAGAAAGGGAGACACTTATTCATTTATCTTAACATTAACGTCCCAAGTGTACTACACAGTTGGTCAAGTTTGACACTTCTTTCACTGTTGTGGTAGACTTCATTGTCCAGCTTGGCCTTTAAGTTACCAAGATTTTCCTCAATTTGTTTTTGATTAATCATATAACCCAAGAATTTTATGCATTTTACTCTAAAAGTGCACTTCCTTGGGTTAAGTTGCATGCCTTGGTGTCTAACTATCTTGAAGGCCTCTTCTAGGTCTCATACATGTTCTACCTCTTTCACGCTATTAGTGATCATGTCATGAACATATACCTCAATTATCTTCCCTACGAGGGATTGAAGATTCTATTGACAAGTCGTTAGTAGGTGGTTCCAATGTTCTTCAAGTTGAAGGGTATTACATTGTTGATAATGAAAGCTGTTTTTTCCTAATCTTCTTCAGGCATAGGGATCTAGTGATAGCCTATAATGGCATTTATGAAGCTAAGAGACTCATGATCAATTGTGGAGTCGACCAGCTTGTCTATATTTAGGAGTAGGTATCTATCTATGGGACATGCCTTTTTAAGTTCTTGAAATCAATGCATATCCTCCATGTCCAATTCGGTTCCTGTCTAACACGATATTTAATACTCATTCAGGATATCGACACTCCCTTATAAACCATGCTTCAAAAGTATTTGGACTTCAACTGCTATAGTTGCACACCTATCTGCCCCCTAAGTGCCTTTATTTCTGAGTGACCGGTTTGTGGTTGGGATCTACACTCAGCTTGTGTACCATTAGCCTGGGAGTTATCTTGGGCATTTTTGAAGGGTTAAATGCAAACACATTCTTGTACCATCCTAAGAGTTAGACAATTCCTTCCAGTATCATGGGATTGAGGTCTTTCCAAGTTAGATAGTTCATTCTAGTTATTTCGAGCAGGGTATTTCGTACTGGTCGGCCGAAGCTAAGAGCACTATCGTTGCTTTTGTCCTTGCCTTCTTTCCAACCTTGCTTTATCGAGACGTGTCACACGCGGGAGATTCTTCCTTTTTTTTTCAAGGACTTTAGGCTCACATGATAGCGCTTTCTTGCCCTTTTTTGGTCTCTGTATAGTTTTTCCACCTAGTCATCATGCAGTACCAACTGCTTGAGTCGGAGGGAAGGTGCCTCTAATGCTTGACGACACAAAGGGTCAATCTCTTGAGATTGACATTGCATGCCATTGAGAACCACTAGGAAGTTTTTCTCAATAGTTCGTGAATTTTCTTTTTTCCCTACTCAGGCAGGCAGCCTTTTAGTTCCAATAGATACATTGCTTATCCCTCGAACCCTGTAATAGGGGTTTCTATGACTTAGAAATCTCTCTTATCATATTGCAATCTTTTAATGCATAAAGGTAATGATATCAACCAAACATCGCATATCCACAAGGACTCGTCGCATTGTGGCGGTACTAATCTTGAGTTATATCACCTAGGCATCATTTTGAGGGGTTTGTGAGGTATACATGTCTTTTGAATTGAATGTCATGGTTGGTCTCATGAGTGGCTTCAACTCCTTAGTGGCCATGACTTAGTTGAGCTTCCGAATTTGAGCTTTCCTATACCCGGCATTCAATTCTTTACCGTTAATTCCACCTAATATGGTTTTGACCACTTCTGTGCCAGGGTCTCCATCGTTGTTTTTCTTTCCTTCCAGGTTGCAATGACTTTGGTCATCTCCCGTTCGCCTCCTTAAGAAGCAGTTAACATGCTCCTAGTCGGCCAGCTCATGGACATCCTTCTTAAGCTCGCGGCATTCAGAAGTAGCGTGCCAAAGTCCTCACGAGACTCACAGTACTTGTTTTTCTTCCTGAATTTGGCTGAGGCGTCGGTAGGCTTTGGTCTCCTTAACAAGAGGTTGCCATTGACCTCCATGAGGATGTCCCAAGGACTAGTATGAAGCTATCCAACCTTCTCACCCTCTTTTACTCGAATGCTTGCCCAACTGGAAGGTGTTCCTTCTCTTCCCCTCCTTTCCTGTGGGTTTCTTGCAGGAGGAAATCATCTCCAGCACGTCTCTCGCCAGATTGCATGAAATCTTATGCCATTCTTATTACTCCCGCAAATGTGGCTACCTTACAGTCCATGACAGAGAACTTGAACCTTCCCATATGCAATTAAGAATGGTGAACAATCACCTATAATGGTGCAAGCTAGGTTATGTAGAGCCTGGGCCCAACATTCATTAAATTGGTCTTCACAGCGTGTCGGTTGTCCACTGGTGAAGACATAAACACAAATCAAGCATATACATATACACAAATACATATACATACACACACACATAGATGTATATATATATATATATATATATATATATA
>JAKOGI010004957.1:0-18391 GCA_029747015.1 Carnegiea gigantea | reverse complement strand
ATATATATATATATGTATGGGGAAGGGTTCAAGTGTGAACCTTCCTTTAGGTGTGCACTCCCACTTTAGAAAGAAGTTTTAATCTCAGGCATTTAATTTTAGCTACACAGAGGGAGGGCAACCTCGCGTTGCTTGCCTTCGTCATTTCCAACTCGCGATTTTCTTGCTCCTAAAATGCACACTTTCTCTCTGCTAGAACATGTTCTCTGCTCTTATCTCCTCCCTTGTCACAGTGAACAACCCCTCACTCTCTCTCTCTCTCTCTCTACCACTTCGTGCCCTTGAAGGCAGCCACACCGTGTCAACCCCCCAAAAACTGCCAGTATTGGTCACCCTCGGGTTTGTTGCCATGGCTGCATTGCCGAAAATAGGATGACCACCTTCACCGTTGCCGGACATGCAGTCATTGAAAATCGCAAGTGAGGTTTCAATTTATTTACAAAATGAAATCTAGGGTTTTAATTTGGTTCTTTTAACTTTCAATTTTGTTGTTTAATTTGATTTTCTTGTTTACTCATTGCCATGTTGTCTTCCAGTAGAATTAAGGCCGCCCAACGAAGGAGTGTCAGCCTCCCTCATGTCGAAGATGCCTCCACCGAAAACCATAGGTAAGGGTTTTAATTTATTCTGAAATCAAATCTAAAGTTCTAATTTTTATTGTCAATTGTCAATTTGTCTTATTTTTTCTTTAAATTGTGGGTTTAATTTGAAACTCAGTGGCTAGAAATATAAGGTTGTTAAGGTTTATTAGCAGATTCAATGTTCAAAATTTCATTCTTGTTCTAAGCAGATTCACTTATTTGAGGTTGAATGATATATTTGTATATCTATTTGGGATATTCTCTAGTGATAATGGCTTGTTTGTTCAAGGTAAGTTTCATGTTTAATTTATCTAAGTTGATTCTATTTATTAATTCTTAATTTTATTATGGTGTAACTGATAACAAGGAATCAACCTATGAAGAATACAAAAGTCCTAAGTATGTTACTAAAGAGTGGCTACTTTTTGGAGAGGAGGAGTTGAAACCAAAACAAGGATCAGGGTTTGCCAACTTGGAAAAATGTGAGAAATTTTACAAATCTTATGCTCATTATGTAGGATTTAGTATTGGTCAATCATCTTTCAAGAAGATTAAAGAAGGTATAAAAAAGTATAGGTATTTTGTTTGCTCCAAATAAGGATTCAAATGAACTCAAACTAATGTGAACTCCAATCGAAAAGCAAAGTTGACTAAAGAGGGTTGTAATGCAATGGTTGGTTTTAGGAGGACCAAAGATGGAAAATATGAACTTTTCAAATTTCATCAAGGGCATACACATGTACTTAGCACTCCTAGGAAGCATTATGTGCTAATTCTAATAGGGGTGTGAATAGTGTGCATCAAACTTTGTTTAAGTCACCACTACAGGAAATAATGTCTTTCTCCACACTTAAAATTGTATTTGCCCACGGATATATGTGCAGCAAGTATTCTTCGCCGCACTTAAGCTAAGCGTGCCAATTGAAAAAGTGGGGAAATATTCCCCGCACTTGATATCTGCGGCAAGGGTTACCTTTCCCACACTTATAAGCGTGAGGAATGATGTCTTTCTCCACCGATGTATATGTGGATTTTGTGTTGCATATATAACTGTGGGGCAATGTAGCTCATTGTGAACATCTACGCTCCTTGTCACTGCTCTTATAAGTGTTGCAACTTGAACCTATTCAACTAACTTTTAAACAACTAACTTTTGAATGAATTCGTAAATAACTTGGCGGGAACTTTTTTAACAACTTTTGGCGCCTTCAATAATTTTTCAATTTTTGGTAATAATATAAACCTTCAAAAATTAAAAATTTTGAGCATTGTAGCATACACACACACACACACACGCACGCACGCACGCACATATATATACACACACACACACACACACACACACACACACACACACACACACATATATATATAAGCTGTAAAATTACCAAAATAATACGACAAAATCATAATAATTATTGGAATAATTGTTGCTATCAAGAATTCACAAGTACTGTGATAGTAAAATAGAAATGAAGTATCTCAGATGTATCCTAAGAGCGAAAATATGTTCTAAGAATGTGACATAAATACATAGCCAATAAGCAAGAGTTTCTCAATTAAAATCCATGTGTAACGTCTAAAATGGGAGAGGGGAATCAAGGGCCAACATTTCCTCCATTTCTTGTCCCTTCTCGTTGCACATTTCCCTTGGTTGTAACCTAAAAATACCAAATCAATCCATTAGAATAAATATCATTCCACATGATAGAAATTGAAGCAAACATCAATCATCTTGAAAATAAAAGACATTATTATATACTGCAGAAAGAAGTGATACACTTACAAGTGTAATTTCGTCCAATTTTTCACGAAGCACCATATCTAACATACTTGGTTCAGCCTTACGTTTGCAAATTCCCATAGCCTGCAAGGAAGATGAAAATAAAAAATTACGACTTAGAAAAAAAATATGAGTTTCGTGTTCTTTAAAAAAACGATATTAGAGAAAAATAATTTAAAAAATGATAACAAATAATTAAAACTTCGAAAAAAATATTGCAATTTGTACCACTCCCGCTAGGTAGAAAACAATGAGTTCCTTCTTCTCTAAAGAACGATATTAGTGCACCTCCTTAGGATGATTTCTCAGGACAGTATCAACCAATATGTCTACTTGAACACGACTCAACTAGAATCAAAATATGTAACAATGTAAGAGATACCACGACACAAGCATATCAATATGAATGTTACATGATTTCAAAGTAAATATAAATCTTCGTACTGAAGTTAAACAATTTTTTTCGTGTCGTATTGCAGTTCCATGCTCAATAGCTGTCTTTTGAAGCATATATGAAGATATAACAGGAATGTTTTTGACTTGCTCGTCCATTCCCACAAAAGTTCTCTAATTACAGACACAAAATAAATGAATGCATAACCAACTGAACATATACTTTATGTTAAAGAAAACAAAATGTTTGATTGATATATGTACTTTTTGATTTTCTACATGGCTATGCAATGATGGTTTGCAACCCTTTATTAAAGTGCCTCCTGAGGTAGGATTCACTTTTGTTGAAAGTTCCACATGAGAGCGACCACCATCATGATTAAAAGCAATATGTTTTGATGGTTGAGCATTAGGTATGACACCGCCATTATTAAGAAGTGTGGAACTAGGTTGGACAGGATTAGGTCGCTTGTCGCCATGATTAAGAGATTCAATTCTGATGTTACCATTTCATTGCTTGGACAATGACTAGGAATATTGAAAAAAAAAAAACAATTAAAAGGCAAAAATGAACGAATTTAACCACCAGAACATTTTTTTGCTTCCGATGAATAACAGTTTAACGATATATCATTTGTACTTACTGATGTCCTTCCTAAGTGCTTTTGGTGACCACCTTGCATTGAGTCGATATGCTTTGATGGCCTTGTGCTTCTTTGGGTCTCATGCCCTACAAGCAATTAGCATAGAAATATAATCAAGTACTAAAATGAAATATAACATAACTTACAAACATATAATCTTTCACTACCTAGGACATTAGAGATAGAGAGGGCATCCCCAGATTTAGGTGAATCATTGCTTCTATCCAAATCAACAGGTGTGTTAGGCCTTGAACCTTTTTGAGATCCATCGCATATAGGTGAATCTTGGCCTTTGTTTTTATCACATGGTTGGGTATTCCTTGAAACTTCTTGGGAGCCTGCACTCTATATAAATAGTAAGGATTAAAATTTAAGAAAAGATTAACGAGCATGTATTACAATTAATAACCCAAAACAACTAATAAACAATTGTGCAAACTAAGAGCATAAAGAAAGAGGAACAAAATAACGAAAAAAGAAGCAGACAACACCACAAGCAATGTAGCAGCACACACAGCCCTGACCCTCAGTTAGAAGTGTTAGCAATTCCTAAAATTTCTGGAACTAAACGGATAGCATTTCGTCTAAAACCTGACCATAACCCAGGCTTAAAGGCTTACATTAGGTATCTCCAATAGAGAAAAACAAGAAAAAACATTCCAATAACTCAACGGCCACACGCCGGAGCTCACAATTCAACAGGTCACACACCCGGAGTACACAACAAAAGAATTTACATAAAAGCATATACAACGCACGGATTACAACTATAACCCAAAAAAAAGATTAACGAGCATGTATTACAACTAATAACCCAAAACAACTAATAAACAATTGTGCAAACTGAGAGCATAAAGAAAGGGGAACAAAATAATGAAAAAAGAAGCAGACGACACCACAAGCAATGTAGCAGCACACACAGCCCTCCCCTCAGCTAAAAGTGCTAACAATTCCTAAAATTTCTGGAACTAAACGGACAGCATTTCGTCTAAAACCTGACCATAACCCAGGCTTAAAGCCTTACATTAGGTATCTGCAGTAGAGAAAAACAAGAAAAAACATTTCAATAACTCAACAGCCACACGCCGGAGCTCACAATTCAACAGGTACTGAAGTAGATTGCACAGAAAATAATTCCCCATGATGCACCCATTCTGTGTAGCTAGGCCAAAATCCATAAAACATAAGATGGTATGCCACTTCATCTCTATTAAACCAACGATTGCGCCCAATCTTGCACCAGTTACAAGGGCAAATGATTCCCTTACTATCCCCAGCATTGGAGAAAGCAAAATCTAAGAATGATTCAACTCCTTTAATATATTTAGCTAATATCCTATTCACATTAATCCAACTTTTATCCATTTAAAGGAGTGGTAGGACCTAAAAACAAAGCATGATTAATTAGTAACATACAAAAGTGAACTATAACCCTCTTCATTCACACAAACCTAGAAGGAAAAAATTAAAAAGAGATGTGTAATGAAGATCTTAAACACAACCTAACTATGCAAAAATACATTAAACCATAGTTGAAAAAATAATAAAATTCCATAACATACAAAGACAACCTAAAAAGTTACGTTTTTAATTTTTATTTTCAATTTTAAGGGTTTTATTACGTCTGGAAAATTATATTTTACAAGTTGGGTGTTTTTATTGTTTGTTTGCGTATTTAGTTTACAACAGTTAATTCTTACATTTTGACAATCATACTGATAAGCCTTAGGGAAAACTACTATAAGATCCATTTTTTCCTCGAATTGTATACAATGCACAATTGGAGCAATGGTGTCCCAATGAAAGACTAATTCTTATTCATCTTGATTCAGAACAATGAAAAAATAGACGAAATTAAAGTTCTATGATGTCGTCTAATTTGCTCAGTATATTATGTATCAAAGTGTAGGATGCATGACTCCAAAATTTGAAAGCTAGTAACAACTTTTGCCTACAATGGGAGCAGATGGCATCATGCTGAATTTCGAGACTGAATTGCTTAGCTGAACTTAATAATAATCCTTGCAATCAGAGCACTTAGAATCAGAAAAAGTTATCAGAATCTAGCACTCCACATCACTTTAGGTTTAATAAAAGTACACGACACAGGTTGCTCCACTTGTTAATTTGGGAAGGTCCCATAATCAATGGAACATAGATACAAGTTGCTGATTATGGATAACTATTAATAATGCAATCTCAGGTTCTAAATTCTAAGTTAAATACTTCAATTTGCTCCACTTGTACTTTCTAATGCATCCTAATGCATAACATTAATCACAAGACCATTAAAGCAGAATAATTAACTTTAAGCACCCTATTATCATTCAACAACACAGCATGGGCCATCTGCATTCATTAACTCAAAATACAATACTTATTTCACGGATTACAAATAAAATATCAAGGTTTCTCAGCCTGTTTTAGGGGAGGCACATATAACAAGTTGCTTAAAGCTTTCTTGGAATATATTCTTCATGCTAGCTTAGCATCAAAAGAATTAATGCAACCCAATCTGTATAGAACACAAGCTTTTGTTAGCATTCTGATTATCACCTTAAGAAACTTAGAAGGTTATTTTAGCAGTGGGACAGCAGACTACGAATTGCTTGTCATATATTCAAGTTAATTATAGTGATTCATTTGATTCAAATCTGAACAAATTACTGCAGACAATGAGATTAATCCCGTATTTGGAAAGTAAGCAGCGGTAATCCATATTCCAAAAAAAAATTTTAAAAAAAAAGAGAAAAAGAGCATCACCAGAATCAGAGAACCATTGGCCATAGCAACTTGGAATATGATAATCAATGTGAATAAATGCAATCTGTAGGCTGCTTATTCCTATGCTACTAATCACCATATAAAACAAGGATCATTGCATGATAGCCCCATAAATTAGGGGATATGAACAGTGTAACTTGCCCATGTCAGATAATGATCAACTATTAATTATGTACATTAACAACTCCTAGGCTGGGATCAAACTTTCCAATTTGGTCATTTCCCAATGTAGGACTAATTTATATTCTGTCACCTCCATGATCTATCACTACTTTATTCATAGTCACCTCTATCAATGACTCAGAAAGTCTCTGTAAAACCATGTTATGCTCCTTCTAAACTTCCATCATGTCTTGCATTATTTTATCACACACATTTCATTTTGACATCTCAAAGGGTCACCTTTGCTACAGGACTCATAGCTAGACCTGTCAATTTGGTCGGTAGGTAAAGTGTAGTCGGACATATTTTGATTCAGGGCCATGACCATAAGGGTTGTGTGTATTTTGGTTTTGCAGATTTCGATAAGTTAAGACTACAGTGTATTTGGTTTTTTCAGCTAGTAGTTGTCCATCACTTATTCTAATATAAAATGTATTTGCTTCAAATGATACGCAAAACATTGAACTCTTGATAGTAAGACAAGAAATGCGGTAGAAGATCAATTAGCATCAAAGCCTTTATTCGGTCTCATTGAACTCTTGTTAGAATGCCTTGAATCTATTTCCTTTAATCCCCTTTTGCAGACCTAGCATATTCGGCCTGCATTCAAAGCCTTTATTCAGCCTCATTCAGTGATTGTATGCCCCTTTTTCCAGCCCACTTAAGCTCATTGGGTCAAATAAGAAATAGCAACTATAAGCCTTAAAATAGAACTCTTGCTTTATTTGTATCATTGTCACTTATTTACTATTATCAGGGTGCAAATCTTGATCTCTTTATTCTTTTTTTTTTGGGTGAAAGTGAATGATAATATTTGTTTTGATTTATCTAAATTAACGTTGACGTTAGACATAAAGAAAGCATACAACCACTTCATCCACAAGATATTAACGATAATAAAACATAATTAATAGTTCATCCAAACAACTAACCACAAAAGACCTTTTAAGTTCAACCTAGTAAAATAGCAAGCACATGCATGATTAGGATAAGGTCACTCAGTAACTTGTAAATTTCATTGAAGGGGTCTCGACACATCTTCATCTGTTCACCGAATGGAGGCAGGATGGCATGAATCAGAACTAGCTCCAGCTTAATCTTTGTTGAACTTGGCCAGAGCAATGGAGGCCACACTAACTTGTCGCAATTTCCTCACCAGAAGACTAAATGTAAAACCCAAGGACATGTACAATAGAGAGTTCAATTGAAGCAATTTCAAAGGCACACAATACAATCCCTAATTTTCAATTTCAAACCATACAATTCAGATAAAGAGAGAAAGGGAATGATGATACTGACTCTAGATTGAGCGAATGGCCGGAATCCTTACCGCCGGAAGCCAGGAGATGCCGGAATTTCAAGCCTTTTCGCGCACGAATGGTGGGATCATTTTCATACCACGCCGGAATTTCAAGCCCACAACCCGGTAGAAACCACCACATGACCACCGGAAGCTGACCGCCGATCACCACCGACCAGAGCCGAGGGGGTTAAGCGGGGTAGGGTTAAACTGGAGAAGCAGAGGGCGGGCGGGATTGAGACAGAGATGAAAATGGTGCACGACCTCCGTTTCAATTTTAACCCAAACTTTTTCCTTTTTTTATATTTAATTTGGTGGTTTATTTAAGGAAAAACACAATTTCAATTGTTTTTTCTTTTTTTTAAATTAATTTGGAGGTTTAATTAAAGAAAGACGACAATTTAAAAAAATTAAATAAATTGGCTACCACACTTAATATATGTGCTAATTGTTTCATATTTACGATAGGTAATTCCCCACACTTAATATGTGTGGGCATACATTATTATCTTACTACCACTCTTATAAGCGTGGTTATATTTATCCGCACTTATTATGTGTGGAGATATTACTGCGTACTTATTTTCCTACTACGCTTACTCAAGTGTGGTTAAATAAGCGTGGAAGCATGACCATATTTTTTGTAGTGCACGTACTTGTGCTAATATCGGTCCTTCTAAGGCTCATCGCATCACTAATAAGCAAATGGGTGGTTTTCAAAATATTGGGTGTACTTGAAGGCATTTATTAAGGACTCCGATGCACACATGTCTATTGAGAATTTTAAGAGAAAAAAAGAGGTCAATCCATATTTTTATTTTGCATATAAGTTAGAAAGTAATGGTACACTGAAACATATGTTTTGGGTGGATAGTCTTGCTAAATTGAACTATGCAATATATGGTGATGTTGTCTCTTTTGATACAACGTGTGATTCTAACATATACAAAATGATATTTGCCCTATTCACTGGGTTGGATAATCATAGATTATGTGTTACATTTGGTGCTGTATTTTTAGGGGATGAAAAGTTGGAATCATTTATATGGTTATTTGATAAGATTTTAGATGCGATAGGTGGTCAGATGCCTATATGTGTTATTACTGATCAAGATCCTGCAATGAAAGTAGCAATAGAAGCAAAATTTCACTCTACCACTCATAAGTATTGCATTTGGCATATCATGTGAAAACTTTTTGAGAAGGTTGGTTGCTCTCTGAATAGTAACACTGACTTTATCACTCGATTCAAATCATGTGTTTATAACTCAAAGACTCCAACTGAATTTGAACTAGTTTGGTAATCCCTTATCCAAGATTTTTAGTTGGAAAAGAATGCATGATTGTCAAAATTATTTAACATTCAGAATATGTCGACACCTGCCTATTTCAGGAATTTATTTTTAGGTGAAGTTTTGACGACAACTTCAAGATCTGAAAGTGAAAATCGCTTCTTTAGCAATTTTATAAATCCTCATTTGAGTTTAGTTGAATTTTAGATGCAATTTGAGGATGCAATGGAGTTGCAGAGGCATGGTTAATTGCAGTCGGACAATGAAACGTCTTCTTCCAAGCCTCAGCTAAAGACAACCAAAGATTTGGAGATACATGTTAGTGAAATCTATACTTATGCTAATTTTTATAAATTTCAAGGTGAGCTTTAGATTGCTTACATGGATTGTGAAGTTGATGAGAAGAAAGTAATAGAAGACGAGCATGTGATAAGTATTGTGGATAATAGCCAAATCACCACCAAAAAAGTCACTTTCACCAATAGTGGTCTGTCTATTGGTGTAAGGCACTTTTTTGTTGGTAAAAGATTTTACCAACAGATATTGATTTGTTACTAATGTGTTGGTAAAAACTCTATCGATAAAAGTATTACTGACAGATAACCACAAATTGTTGGCATTATTTTTTAATACCAACAGACATTTTTGTTTTTAATGAACAAATCTTTAGCATCAGACTTTAAATTGTTGGTCTTATATGCTTGTACCAACAGATATATCTATTGTGTGATGTTTGATTGAATATAATATAATGGCAATGTAATGCAATCAACTTTGTAATGCAATCATGATTACTTAGTTTGTGGTAATTATAATTACAAGATAGTTTTTTTTTTTATTGCAATACTTTTATCCAACCAAACAAGGTAATGAAAACATAACTACAAACTTATTTGCATTATAAGGTTGATTGCATCTAACAAAACGCAACATTGATGTTTGTTATATTGGTGCCTAAATCTTGCCCAACAAACTTATCTGTTGGTACAAAGTCATCCCCTCAAAAAATGTTTGTTGGTAATAAGTCATTCCTTCCATGATATCTGTCAGTAGAAGTCTTTTCCGCCAATAATATTTGTTGGTAAAGGTCATTCCCGCCAACAATATTCGTTGGTAAAATGCTCTCCTACCAACAATATCCATTGGTAGAATGCATCTCATGCCAGAACTTTCTGTTAGTAAAACTTATGATCTCCTTAGGAAAAAAAAAATCTGCTATGTATTAGAAATTGTTGAGAATGATAATATAGTAAACTTGTCACCATCTCCTAGCTCAAACCTATACTATTATCTGTGCACATTGGTCAAGATGGAAAACTTTGCCACAATAATTTGGGTCTTCATCACAACTAACTTGAGAATTCACAAGGAACCACAACCATTGTCCATACTCTAACAAAAGTGTACTGATGTCCAAATTATCAATTAGTATCAAGCGGTTGATAATAATATTCAACAAGAATCCTAGCTAAATTAAATTAAACCATCAATTAGAAACTAAATATCTTGTTCTTCATTTCCTTCTTCATCTTTTGCACTTTGATTGCAAGCCCCCTCATTTTCAGGATCATCCTCTACAAATTCATGGTCATTTTCATTTTCGTTGCTTACAACCTCATCCTCAAGTGAGGAAATTATATCCTCTGATAGGCCCTGTAAAAATTGCCACAAACAATACCATGTTCTTAATAAATTGTGACACATCACACTAACTCATTAATAAAAGAGACACTAACTTGTTATCAAACCCCCCTCCCCCGTAAAGAAACCAAATAACATTAAAAAGACTAGAATTAACTCAAAAAGAAAAGACCATGTGAAAAAAATTTAACTTTTTAGTGGTTTTGCATACTACAATCTAATTTTTACTTTGTTTTAGTAACGACCTGATAAACCTGAATAGCATACATAGTCATCAACCCAAACAACATAATGGAACCATGAATACAAGTTGAAATCATATCATGTTTCATCTCAAGATAACAACAGACGCAATATCTAAGTGATATCTTTATACCCATTGTAAGATAGTGGCTATACATCAATGCTAAAGATCTCACATGTCAAAATTATTACCAGCTGAGTGCTGAAAATACCTTTAAGAATAATAAAATTAGACTCTTTATTAATGAGCAGAAGACCAAACAGATAATTAAAACTGAACCAAAGGCCTTTCGAAATTTAGAAGGAATACTTCAATGTCACTTTCATTAGAAATACTAGTTCACAAGCCTTAATCGTCCGAAAACTATAACTAGGACCAAGAAGAAGTAGCAAGGATGCAAAATGTTACAAAAGCCACCATATTTATTTAAGTGAAACTCCAGTAACTTGTCTTCTCATATAGCTCGACTAGTAAGGAAAATATACATTAGTAAAGAGCAGAGTATGACTAAAACACTACAGTCTAAACATATATTAGAGTTGCAGATTTTTTTTCCTGAAAAATTCAAATTCGCATGTCACAACTTACATGTCCCAAATACCAAACATCCTAGTTACGCTCCAAAATTAAAACAAAACTTGCACCCGAGTCAATCGAATTTAGTTTGTTCCAAACCCTTACGATCTCTAAGCCTACACTAAAAATCAGGACTACGACTAACCCTAGAGTCTAGACAAGGATTGACCGAAAAAAATCGGTCCTCATTTGACAGTGGAGTGCAATAGACAACAGCAAAGTTGGAGGCTAATAAAATAGGTACCAATCGAATAGATGAGAACCATTACTGAGTTTCACAAAGTGACAATTTTCTGCCAACAGCGTTCACAAGAGCAAATATAAAAGTCATTTTGTCAATTGGAGAGCCATATTGAAATTTCTACTACCCTTATTCAGCACATCAGAGTGAAAATTGAAACTACAGTGTAAATTCATAAGCATACCGTACCCTTTATCAAACATAGAACCACACAATTAAATGGATTGGAGCTTAGTTATTTCCTGGATTTGCATTACGATCTCCCAAAGCCCCATCCCCCATTAAAGAATAAATTATGGGAATAGATTAGTATGCTCAATCCTACCTACCCCCATTAATTTTTCACAGCCACAAAGTAGACATCAGAATTCGGAGATTTTTTTAAAGCCCCATCCCTTATTAAAGAACTGCATTAGATCTAGAATTGCAGATAAGGCATTTCAGATCATATGTCAAGCTGATATTGATCATATTCATATTATTCTTCAAAATATCTAGGGCTGAAAAGATAACATTCAGTCAACCACAACAAGTAAAAACCCACAGTTGGGTGCATCAAAACCTATAACTAGACATCTTATTAAAAGGAAAGAGCAATGCTACTGTAGGAAGCTAGAAACACACACCATGCAGCAAAAAACATGAGATCTAACTATTTCGAAACCATATCTCTGACAAGAAGAACCAATATCACCTGGGTTCCTTGTGACACCTCTATTTCAATGGTAAATTCACCTCAAACCTACCATGATTTCCCTTATGTGATCTAGGTGTCCACAAAATTCACTTCCAGATTGCTTTCTAACTATTTTCACTGCTTGAACATTTAGCTACTACCCACAAGTTCAAGGGAATTGCAAAAGTACACAAATACCCACAAGAAATTCAAGGGAGAAATAACAAGAATTTTTCCAGTTCAAATAATTTCCACTAGTTAAACACAAAACTCTTCAATCCAATCAGCTATTGCCTTAATTCCCATTCAAACCTAACAAATTCAACAGGATTGCAAATACGCAATACCTTTAGCAAATTGCAAATTGAACATCAACAAGCCCAATTTCTTGTGTTTAGCCCTGAATTTCCGGCACCAAACCCTTGATTTTCCGGCACCAAGCTCTCCGTAAGGTGGCTGCAAGGACACAATCGACTTATTTAGAAACTTAGAGCAGATTAAAAGAGAAGATGAGAGAAGCACATATATGTAGGATAATTTCAAATGGAAAATAAATTGCCGCAAGTATACGACTATCATCCTAGTACTTGAGGGTCGTCTCCACAGGGACGATGAAAGAGATTAAGGCCCTTAGCATGAATTTAAACTAATCTAGTGTCATTCTAACCTAATTAAACAATAAACAAGTAAAACCATAGATTATAAACGAATAAAATTCTAAATAGTCCCTAATTATTCGCAAACTCTAATAGGATCTAAATATAGCAAATTGAAGTAATCTGATACTAAACACAATCATTACCACCATAATCCAGGGACCAAATATACTCCATAATCCATCATAATTAAATTAATACCATCAAGATTGCAAATGAAACAGAACAGCATAAATTAAAGCACAATAGGAAACTGAATAATAGGGGAAGGGGACATATTCAACCTCCTTGCTTCATGGAACTTAGCCAAGCTTCCACAAACTCCATCAAATGGGGTTGCTCAGAACACCACAACCCAGAAAATCGAGCTCCTGGTTTCGAGCAAAATAGAAACCGAACAACAAATAGGCCCTTGAACCGTGCATCAACGGCCCATAGAATCGAGCCTAACTCTTGAAATTTCACACAATCCTAGCAAAAACAACTCGAAATTGACAAAATCTAGCCTAATTACATGAATTCGAAAGCTAAAACAGATGTACTATTCGAAATCCAAGCAAGAACGAACCCTAAATTCCTAATATTCGAATTAAACTAACAAAGACCCATAAATTAAAACCTAAAAACTTAGAACTAAACCTAGAATCGATACCTCGCTCTGGCGCTGCAACCCTTCGATTTATGCCCGAGCCTCTTCAATCTGGGTCATCGATCTGGGCCATTCGTGGATGGTGGAGATGACATTGTGGTGGCATGCTGCGCTGGCGCTCAATGGATGAAGGAGATGGTGGATGGGTTTGAGAGAGAGAGAGAGAGAGAGAGAGAGAGAGAGAGAGAGAGAGATGTGAGTTCCAGAGAGAGATGAAAGATAGAGAGCTCAAATGGTGCCATGGTGGTGTCGGGCTCCTGGGGTTTTCGAGGCTCTGGGGACTGAGAGAGAGGAGAGAGAAAGTGAATTAAGGGAAGGGGGAAAGAGCACGTGGTGCACGCGTGAGGGGGGGAAGGGTAGCAATTAGGATTGTTTTGTTTTTTTCGGTTTTGTCTTCCTTTTTTCAATTTATTCAACATCTACAAAATCAAATAAAAATCTAAAAATAAGAATTATTTTGAGCATGAATTGGGTACTAAGGTATCGTATAAATAGCATATTTTCGGCACAAATAATATATACCTTCAAAACTTGAGTATAGTTGAGGTTCTGCGTGCGAAACAACGAAGATTCGAAACAAAGATTGAAACACCAAGAAACAAACAACAATGGCAACGGATGTTCTCTTCAATGGTTAGGGCAGATTGTACGTGTGAAACAACGAAGATGAGGCTGCGTACAAAACTTGAGTATAGTTGAGGTTTGAAACAAAGAAGACGAGAGTTTGGTTAGGGTGAGGGTTCTGGGTTTTTTTGGAGTATTTTCCTTTTTGAGTGTTTTGATTTTTTTTTTTTTTTTTGGGTGGCAGGGCTAGGTGAGAGTTTTGGATTTTTGTTGGTCTGATTAATACAAATAAGGTATTGTATAGTTAACAGGTACTTTTTTATTTTATTTATTGCCAAATGTTTATTTTTTAAATAGTTATTCAATTTTTCCTGCGACAACATGCTTTGTAAATACCAACGGAAATTCTTTTGTAGATGAATATGTTGGTAATGTAATTACAATATCAATAGAAAACTAGATTGTTGGTAATATGATACTAATATCAACACACCATTTTTATTTTGTTGGAAATATTAGGACTCATTCTTCCCTCAAAAATTGAAAACTTTAATACCAACAAATAACTGAATCTGTTGCACAAACTTACTTTTACCAACAGATCTTATTTTTTATCACTCGATGTCTATTGGTAAAAGCTACTTTTTTGTAGTGAAAATAGGGGTGTGAAATGGCAAGTTGTGTATAATGCGTCCAATCATGTGGCATATTGCTTGTGTAAGAAGTTTGAATGTGAAGGTATCCCATGTCACCACATATTGTGTGTTTTGAAGGGAAAGAGCTTACGTGAATTGCCAAACTATTACATTTTAAATAGATGGACCAAAATGGCACCAAGTAAGCCGATCTTTGATGTGAATGGTAATCTTTTATAAGGGTGTTCTCAAATGATGCATGAGGATAAGTTGATTTCAAATAATTGGTTGGAGTTTTTGGATTGTATGCGAACTACGGGAAGAGATTTGGAAAAACTCACTCTTGTTGGGAAAAGAATCCAAAATGTTGTTAAAGAATTAAAGGAGTTGGATGGTGGTATAAGTGAAAGCAAAATAAGTGAGTTGGAATCATTTATTGGATCAAGTGCTCTCGAGCGAATTGATATTCTCCCTTCAAAACATTATCATACCAAAGGAAGTGGTAAGCGCCTTAAAGAAGGAAAAGGGAAATCAATGGAGCAACCAAAAAAGACAAAGACTTTGTAAAGCTTATGGACAACAAAGCTACCATGATAGTCATAATTGGCCTTCAAAACTTTCTTCTTAATGTACGGTAAGAATCATAGCTTCTTTTTCCATATATACTAAATGTTATTTGTTTATCCCAAATACTAATTGGAGTTAGTATGTGTTTTAGGTTGGTGAGTTTGGTTGAGGAGGAGCTATCAAAGTTGCATAATCTTAGCTTTTGATAATAGTTTCATATTATTTAGTTTGTACTTGAACTATGTTATGTCTATTTTATGTGGAGAATTTTGTCATGCAATGAATTAAAGTATTCTAAGTTGTAGTCAAATCTATTTGTAGTTGGAGTATTTTGATTGTATTTTCTTCTTAATGTTTGATTTATATTTGGAGTATTTTGTTATGTAATGAATTCGGGTATTTTAAGTTTTAATGAAATGGAATTGTTTTTGAAATGGTAGCTTCGAGTATTTTTAGTATTTTATTATGTAATGACAATGCTACTAGTATGGTTGATTGTGGCTGAATTTGAGGTTTGTTAGGGCTGAATTTTGGGAGTCTTGTGGCTAAAATATGAATGCTTGTTGTTACTAAAATTGGTATAGTTTTGGGTGTCTTTGGTTTAGTTGTAATTGTCTTGTTGATTGTGGGCCATTTGTGGCTAAAATTTTAAGGTTTTTTTTTTTGGGGGCGGCCAAAGTTGGTACAGTTTTGGGAGAATGAATTTCAGTGAGTAAGAGAAGTGATTGTTCCCCAAGGTTGAGTGGCAGGCCATCTTTCTAGTTTTGAGTTGCATTTGTAATTTTTCTGGTTCAACATTGATGTTTGAAATTAGACTACTGATGATTAATGAATGTAAGTCATAGCTTACTAGTTACATTCTTCAAAACCTTGGCAAGATAAGCTACATCCTTGTATTTGGGCTACCTGTGATGATCAAATAAGTCTACGTAGGACTTGAACCTCCATCTTTATGCATTTGCACAATACTCAGCCAATTGAGCTAGTAGACCTCAAGAAAACCATTATTATGCACAGCAACTACAAAGTCAATTTCAATT
The DNA here is from genome assembly GCA_029747015.1 of Carnegiea gigantea. Lineage (NCBI taxonomy): Eukaryota > Viridiplantae > Streptophyta > Magnoliopsida > Caryophyllales > Cactaceae > Carnegiea > Carnegiea gigantea. The sequence goes on along the minus strand of JAKOGI010004957.1, from coordinate 1,963 downwards.
GATTTCAAATGAGCTGACCTTTGAACTTTGAATAGCAATTGGAAATTCATTCTCTTAACAATAATGCAACTTTAACAACCTAATTTCAAATGAAACCAGGACCAAGCATGATCAAATGCACAAGCCTATACACATTTTGAATAGGTAAAATCAAATATACAACCTAAATTATGAACAGAATCATTAATTGACAATGATATCCTTCAAAATTGTCATCATTAATGACCTGCAAGCAGTAACCTATAAAATCTCACAAAAATTCTACTTGGAAACCAAAAGATAGAGACGACAACAAAACTTAACAAATACTCATTCCTCAAACATAAAATCATGTTGTTGCCACTGCCAATTGACCTAAAAGCAATCAGTATCTAATTTAAACCAAAACTTAGCCCACAAAAAAGGGGCAACTATGCAGCTTACTCATTTAGTTAAAAAAAAATAAAGAAAAAGATTCGACTGTGAAGGGCAAGAGAAATTATGGTGTACCTGAGAAAGGAAAAGAATTGGGCAAGAGCCATAAACCCTTTAGGTGAAGGACAGATGATAGATGAGAGGCGCCAGAACAGTTTTGGGTCAGTCAGTTAATCGAAGCCACTCCCAAATGCGATTCAATTAGGCCCACATCAGATTAGGGTTTTGATCTAAGCATTTTTATCAACGGACGGGGCTGACTGCGGGCGGTTTCCAGGGGAAGACATGGCGTGGCTACTGGGGCTGATTGTTCGTGGCTTTCGGTGGGTCGACACAGCGTAGCTGCTACTGAGGGCACAAAGCGGTGGAGACAGAGAGCCAGACAGGGGTTGTTCACTATGAGAGAGGAGGAGATGCGAGCAGAGAATGTGCTTCAAGAGAAAGAAATTGAGCATTTTAGGAGAGAGAAATTGAGCATTTTAGGAGAGAGAAAATGGTGAGCTAGAAATGAGGAAGGCAAGAACCGCGAAGTTGGCCCCCTCCTCCACATTCAGTGTTTTTTATTATTTTAAAAATCTCTTTTAATCTCAACTGCCGATCTAAAATTAAATGGCTAAGATTAAAAGTTCACTCTAAAGTGAGGATGCACACTTAAAGGAAGGTGCATTCTCGAACCCTTCCCTATATAATATATATATATATATATATATATATAATATATATATCTATATATATATATATATATATATATAATATATATTATATACACACACACACACACACACATATTACACCACACACACACACACACACACACACACACACACACACACACACACACACATATATATATATATATATATATATACACATATACATATACATATAGACGTATAAATTTGGTGTATAGATTATATATATGTACACACACACACACACCTATATATTATATTATAGAGGAGAGAGAGAGAGATGAGAGAGAGAGAGAGATGAGAGAGAGAGATATAATATATATATATATCTATATGTATATATATATATATACACCACACAACACACACACACATATACACCACACACACACACACACACACACACACACACACATATATACATATATATATATATATATATATATATATATATACACATACATACATACATATATATATATTTATGTATATATATGTATCTATGTGGGTGACTCCTGCAGGAAGAGCTTCTGGGTACGATGAGTAGGATGAGGTGATCAGTAGTAATCAGCAACTATTGTTCCAGTGATCATTAGCATTACCTTAGTGATCAACATACCTTTAAGGCAACCATTGAAAATTTGTCCATGAATATTGATCAACAGGATAATACTAACGATTACTAACACAATAACTTCTGATCACTATTGATCAACTTATCCTACTCATCTTATACAAGACCTCATTCTACCAGAGTCGCCCCGTCTAAGCATACATACACACACACACACATATACATATATATCTATATGTGTGCGTGTGCATATATATATATATGTGTGTGTGTGTGTATATAT
>JAKOGI010004956.1:0-18394 GCA_029747015.1 Carnegiea gigantea | reverse complement strand
AGTCTTAGGTTACATATATTTGTGTGGCTGATATTGTGCACGTTTTAGATGCTTCTAGATTGAAGTAATCAGCTGCAAAAATCCTAGAATATTCCTTGTAACCTCCCCCACCCCCTTTTATGATGTGTCTTTTAATTTTTCTTAGACTTTTCATTAGCTAGTTTTAATTGTTAGGAGTTATTTGAGTCTTTTGATTGTCTTTTACTGAGTCTATAAAAGGGGAGGGGCCTGTGAAGCTAATCATCCAGCATTGTAAGAGATTTCCAAAGTAATACAAGCACCTTTGAGAGTGATTCTCATTTGTGTCTCAAAAAATTCCTAGTTCTATATCTTGAATTTGGCTAATTCAAGTGGTGTTCTAGGTTCTCTTCCTTTTCCAATTGGAGTGATTCCTTGGTTAAGACAAGAGAATTAGCCCAAGGGCAAGTCATTGAGTGGCTCCGTGAAGGATTATCTCAATTACAAGATCTTGTTCTATCCTTTTTTCTTGTGTAGTGAAGTTCTTCATCCATCTCATCCATCTTTCATTTCTCTTTCCAATTTGGCTTATTTGAGTTGGAGTTTGATCTGGTTCACTTGCCACCCACATATACATCAATTGGTATCAGAGCCAAGGCTTTTAAGTGACCCACATCATACCCAAACACATCCCAAAAAAGCCAAAATACAAAAAAAAAAAAAAGAGGCACAAACCGGCAATCCGAAGTCTTGAAGACAAGAGAAGCAGCACGGTGCCCCCGTGCCACAACACACGACCGTGCCATATTCTTTTTCCAGGAATCTTCAAGTCGAGACGGAGCACGGTGCCCCCGTGCCGCCAAGCACGACCGTGCCACTCTACTTTTCTGCATTTTATTCAGCCGAAGCATAGCACGGCCTGACCGTGCCCCCTTGCACGACCGTGCCACTTTCCCTGCTGCATATTCTTCCTTCAACGCATCTCCACATGTCTACAAAGTCCACAAGAAGCGACCAAGCACGTGTGGAAGAGTTAGAAGCACAACTCACTTATCTTCGAACTCAACTTGGGCAACTTTTAGAAGAGAAAAGAAGGTGGGTTCATAGCCCCACACCCTCTCACCCTCATGAATCGGTGGTCGAATCTGAAGAGGAAGTCCTTCACTCCCGTGCCAATTCTAGTGACGAAGAAGCCCCAAGGAGACGTAGGCAAGGAGGAAATATTGGTGGTGTCCGAATTGACATCCCCGAATTTGAAGGTCAACTTGATCCGGACTTATTTCTCGATTGGTTGCACACCATTGAGAGGATCTTTGAATATGAGGACATCCCGGAAGATAAGAAGGTAAAGCTTGTAGCCCTTAAACTCAGAAAATATGCTTCAATCTGGTTGGCTAACCTTGGAGCGAAAAGAGCAAGAAACGGGAAAGGGAAAATCAGAACTTGGGCCAAAATGAAAGAAAAACTCAAGACCAAGTTTCTTCCCTCTCACTATGTGCAAGACAATTATCTCAAGCTCCATCGACTCAAGCAAGGATCCAAGAGTGGGGAAGAATACACTCGGGAGTTTGAACAACTCCTACTCAAATGCGATTTGAGAGAAGACGACTCACAAACCTTGGTAAGATACTTGACCGGTCTTGATGGGTCCATTGCTCATGTAATTGAGTTGCAACCTTACTCATCCCTAGATGACTTGAGTTCTCTAGCCTATAAGGTAGAGCAACAAAAGAAATCTAAGGAAAAGCGCATCTTTTCCAAGACTCCTTCCCGTCCTTTTTCTCAAGAATCACCTTACTTTCCCCCACAAATTCAAACCCCCTCACCCGCCAAAAGTGTCCCTCCCATCACCCCTCCACCTCCCACAAAAGTGCCCTCACGGCCAAAAAACCAGGTTCGTTGTTTCCGTTGTCAAGGTATGGGACATTTTGCATCTGAGTGTCCTAACAAGAAGATTGTTTCCCTGGCTGAGTACCAAGCTTCTTTTGAGGAGCATGACCATGAAGAAGAGGAAGGTTTGGAGGAAAAAGAAGAAGAGGTTATCATAGGCCCCGATGAAGGTGAGTTGCTTGTCATTAGGCGAGCATTGAGCGGATTTGCTACTCAAGAAGGCTTGGAGCAAAGAGAGGCGATTTTCCACACAAGGTGCAATATTCAAGGGAAAGTTTGTACCCTCATCATCGATGGAGGTAGTTGTACAAATGTTGCATCCAAAACCATGGTGGACAAGCTCAAACTTGAGACTACCCCCCATCCTAAGCCTTATAGCATCCAATGGCTAAATCAAGGCAAAGGTATATACATTTCTCATCAGTGCCTCATTTCTCTTTCTATTGGAGACCACTATGAGGATGAGATATTGTGTGACATTCTTCCTATGGATGCAAGCCATATATTGTTGGGTAGACCATGGATGTTTGATCGCCATGTAATTCATCATGGGCGCCTCAACACCTACTCCTTTATTAAGAATGAGAAGAAAATCACCTTGACCCCTATTCCATCGTGCCAAAGCCCCAAGCCACAAAAGGACCGACAAGCCTTAACCCTCTTTCATCCTTCCCAAACCCTTGCCCCCAACGAAGATTTCCCACTTCTGCCTCTTCTCCTCACCAGGTATGACCCGTTTTATCATCCTCCCCTCACCCTCTTCTATATCTCTCTAGAGGTGATGCCCTGTGACCTCCTTCCCCAAAAGCTCCCATATTGTAAGCCCGACCCCTTTCTTGAGAGGCTTGCCAACCCTTTGAGTTTGAGGACAAACTCAAAACAACCCGGGGAGTATGATGCATATTTCCATATGCATCATTTTTATTCAAGTCCAATTTCAAAGAAGGAAAGGGTCAAAGAAGATCATGCATGGAAATGTGCCTATTTGGTCTTCTTAAGTGAGTTCAAAGACTCGCGACACTATGGAGAGGTCAAAAAGAGGTTAAGCTTTGCTAGAAATTTGGTGCCCAATTCATCCCTGCGGAACCCGATTTTTGTGACCACTTTTGGACAAGCTCAAGTGGACCCACAACTTGAGGGCCCATGTGCTTTTGAAGCTTAAGATTTCAGCTTTCAAATAAGCCCAAGTTTGTTTAATTTGGACATCATTTGGTTGGGCAAAATATCACTCAAAGATACGTTATGCTGATCCAGTCCAGTCTGAGATAGGTGAATTGTTTGGGCCATAACTTTTAAACCGCTTATCCAAATTGAGCAAATGAGCCCATTCTGGAAAATAGACTTCCAGGGCTTTCTAACAAGCCCAAGAACGCGTGATTTGGCCGTGTATTCTGGAAGTTATGCTCTGTTGAAGTTGAGGCAGTTGCAAGGATTAATGCTGGGAATATGAAGAGTCTTCGGTTACATATACTTGCGTGGCTGATATTGTGCACGTTTTAGATGCTTCTAGATTGATGTAATCAGCTGCAAAAATCCTAGAATATTCCTTGTAACCTCCCCCACCCCCTTTTATGATGTGTCTTTTCATTTTTCTTAGACTTTTCATTCGCTAGTTTTAATTGTTAGGAGTTATTTGAGTCTTTTGATTGTCTTTTGCTGAGTCTATAAAAGGGGAGGGGCATGTGAAGCTAATCATTCAGCATTGTAGGAGATTTCCAAAGTAATACAAGCACCTTTGAGAGTGATTCTCATTTGTGTCTCAAAAATTCCTAGTTCTATATCTTGAATTTGGCTAATTCAAGGGGTGTTCTAGGTTCTCTATCTTTTCCAATTGGAGTGATTCCTTGGTAAGACAAGAGAATTAGCCCAAGATCAAGTCATTGAGTGGCTCCGTGAAGGATTATCTCAATTACAAGATCTTGTTCTATCCCCTTTTCTTGTGTAGTGAAGTTCTTCATCCATCTCATCCATCTTTCATTTCTCTTCCCAATTTGGCTTATTTTGAGTTGGAGTTTGATTTGGTTCACTTACCACCCACATATACATCAATATGCTCATGTGGTAGAATTGCAACAATATACTACCTTTGATGAAGTGTGTGTCTTAGCCCATAAAGTGGAACAACAAAGAAAATCCAAGCTCCTCAAAAGAGAACCTCTCAAACCCTTTCCTGAGAGCCAACCCTTCAACAAGGGGAGCTCTTCCCCACCTTCTAAACCCACGGTTCCAACCCCTTCCACCACACAAAAGAACCAAGCTCCTCAAAAGAGCCTAACCCTTGCAAACCGTCCAAACCCCACAACCTTGAACACAAAAAGATGTTTTAAGTGTCAAGGTCTAGGCCACATAGCCTCGGAATGTCCAAATAGGAGAGTCATCTCCTTGGCCGAATGGGACGCGACTAAGGAGGAAAAGGAGGAGGAGGACAAGGAGGTGTATTTCATGGAGGAGGTCGTGGAGGAGGCGGACGAAGGAGAGTTACTTGTGTTAAGGAGAGCCTTGGGTAGCCATAAAGGAGACAAGGAGGACCAAAGGGAAGACCTATTTCACACAAGATGCACGGTCCATGGCCAAGTGTGCTCCGTGATTATCGATGGTAGTTGTGCGAACGTGGCCTCACTTAGCATGGTGGAGAAACTCAACCTCCAAGCCTCAGCTCACCCCCATCCTTACAACATCCAATGGCTCAATCAAGGTAAAGGATTGCAAGTAAATTCGAGGTGCTTGATTTCATTTTCCATTGGTAAAAGTTACCAAGATGAGTTGTGGTGCGACATCATCCCCATGGATGCATGTCATCTTTTGTTGGGAAGGCCATGGTTGTTTGACCAAAAGGTGATGCATGATGGCTATTTGAATACTTATACCTTTCCAAAGGATGGAAAGAAGATCACCCTTGCCCCCCTAAGCCCATCCCAACTCCACAAAATTAAGCCCCAAAGGAACCAAGAGCATTCGAGCTTACTCCTCACCACTAAAAAGCTACTTCTAAAGGTCTCACACCATGAGTTCAAGGACAATTTGAGGGCAAATTCTCCTCAACAAGGGGAGGATGATGGAGATACATCCATGACCATGAATACCTACCCTCAAGGTGCTCCAAAACAATCAGAATCAATGGCTAAAGTGCAAAAAACATGCCTAATTTGCCTTAGTCATTTTCAGCCTTCATCCTGTTTTCGGCCTGTGAACAAACCCGGTTTTGTTCACCTTTTTACATGACCTTCCAATGGATATGATTGGGATGCAGTAGGCCTAACTTTAAGTTTAAGATGTGTTCTTTCCAATAAGACCAATTGCAAGTCATTTGGAGGTCATTTGCTACCTCAAATCAGCTGTTGAAGTCAAGTGCTCAAAACTGTTTCAGTTCTGCCCAGTTCTGGAAATGGGTCTGTTTGGACGCCCAAAGCTCCTCCATTTGGACTGAAACTTTTATGTCTTGAAAGCATATTAAAAATATTATCAAGTGGCCATAAAAAAACTCAGCCAAATTACACACTTGTGGAGCTATTAACCAGCAAATTAAGGGAAGAAACTCCCTTTTACCCGGGTAAAGGCAGCAGCTACATATTGTTCTTTGTTGAGGTGCTTTTTGCTCTTATCAAGGTTTAATCCACTTGCAAATGACTTGATTAGAGTGCCAAGCTGCTGATTGAGGTCTCCCAAGCTCCCAAGGTCGACACCTAAGCCTCAAGATCAACAATGAAGATGTGTCAAGCCACGGTTTAATATAACCGTTTTTGGTGTTGTTTTGATTTTCAGGTTTTTGCCTAGTTTAGCTTGTAAGGTAGTCTAGGGCCTATGTTTTGTACTAGGAAGCTTTGTATTTAAGCCCCCTAAGGTCCTTTGGCCGGCGATCATGTTGAGAAAATAGATTGAAGTTGAGCTTTGTCCTTTGAACTCCCAAACTCTCTTCTAGCTTATCTCTATCTTTGGCCGGGTAGGGTGGTGATCTAGCAAGAGTCTTAACCTCTCTTTGGTGGTGTTTCTGTATCCAAGGAGTTGTTAAGGGCCCTAGTACTAAACTTGGTGGTGTTTCTGTATCCAAGTGAGGTGCTAGTTCGGTTCTATTCACAAAACTATCCTACTTTGAGCTTGTGTTTACAAAGGAAGCTTGAATCCGTTTGTTCTCTTTGCATTCTGATTTGGCTTGCTTTGGCTACCCCCCCTTGAGGATACGTCAGCGAGCAAGAGCATCAACATCATCTCAGTCAGATTATGCATATCCTTGAGCGTGAGCAGCTATATGGTAACCTTAAGAAATGTACCTTTTTCACTCATGAGCTTACATTCTTAGGTTACATTGTTTCTAGTGAAGGCATTAAGGTTGATGAGGGAAAGATCGAGGCTATCCGCACTTGGCCTCAACCACAAAGCATACATGATGTTAGAAGTTTTCATGGCTTGGCTTCGTTCTACAGAAGGTTCATTCGAAACTTCAGCACCATCATGTCCCCTATGACCGAAGTGCTTAAGGGTTCATCATTCCAATGGAATCCTAAGGCACAAACCGCCTTTGAAGAAGTTAAGAAGAAACTTACTCGAGCACCTGTTCTAGCATTGCCGTGCTTTGAGAAGATTTTTGAGATTGAATGTGATGCATCAGGAGTAGGAATTGGTGGAGTTTTAATTCAAGAAGGCAAGCCCTTGGCCTTCTTCAGTGAAAAACTATGTGACTCAAGAAGAAAGTACTCCACATATGACAAAGAATTCTATGCTATCATTCAGTGCCTAGAGCATTGGAGTCATTACTTAGTGGCTAGTGAGTTCATACTTCATTCCGATCACGAAGCATTGAAGCATATTCAAGGCCAGCACAAACTGAACTCACGTCATGCTAAGTGGGTTGAATTCCTACAATCTTTCCACTTCACTATCAAGCACAAATCAAGAAAGTTGAATCAAGGCGCAGATGCATTATCAAGGAGACATCTCCTTATGTTTCAGTTAGACGCCCTTATTCTGGGTTTCGAGCATCTTAAGAGTCTGTATGCTGAAGATGAAGACCTTGGGCCTCTCTATGCTGCTTGTTTGAAGCATCCAAAGGGAGATTTCCTGATTCAAGAAGGTTATTTATTCAAGGGAGTGCGGTTGTGCATCCCAAAGTGTAGTACTCGTGAGCTTCTGATCAGAGAAGTTCATGGAGGTTCCTTGGTAGGTCATTTTGGAGAATCAAAGACCTTAACCATGTTAAGGGAACATTACTACTGGCCAGGGATGGAGAAGGATGTTCAGGACATCCTTAGGAGGTGTGGAACGTGCCAAGCAGCCAAGAGCCATACCCTACCTCACGAATTATACACCCCATTACCCGTACCGACTCTACCATGGGTGGACGTGAGTATGGACTTCATTTTGGGTCTACCTAAGACTCAAAGGGGAAAGGATTCAATCTTTGTGGTGGTAGACAGATTTTCGAAGATGGCACATTTCATTCCCTGCTGCAAAACCAATGATGCTACACACATTGCCGAGCTCTATTTTAAAGAGGTAACAAGGTTGCATGGTATTCCTAAGCCCATTGTTTCAGATAGGGATACGAAGTTCCTCAGTCATTTCTGGATTACCCTATGGAAAAGGCTTGGTACTAAATTGTTGTTTAGTACTATCTGTCATCCCCAGACTGATGGCCAAACGGAAGTGACTAATCGGACCCTAGGAACTCTCCTAAGGGCTTTGATTAAAACAAATGCTAAGGCCTGGGATTTACTATTACCACATGCTGAGTTTGCATACAACAAGGCGCCTAGTAGAGCTACTGGTCTTTCACCATTTAAAGTGGTATATGGAATTGATCCATTGAGTCCAAATGACCTAACCCCACGGCCCCAAGACCAAAAGCCCCATGTTGATGCAACACAAAGAGTAAAAGAGATTCAAAAGCTCCATTAGTTGGTGAAGGCACGAATTGAGAAGACTAATGCAGCCTATGAAGCACACGCCAACAAGCATAGGAGAAAGATTGTGTTTCAACCAGGAGACCTAGTATGGATCCACTTGAGAAAGGAACGTTTTCCGTCCAAGAGGAAAAATAAACTCATGCCACGAGCCGAAGGTCCATTTGAGGTCTTAGAGAAGATCAACGACAATGCTTATAAGATTGATCTCCCTGGTGACTATGAGGTTTCAGCCACTTTTAATGTAGCTGATTTGAGCCCCTTCCATCCGGACATTTCCCCACAGATTTGAGGGTCAAATCTCTTCAACAAGGGGGGGATGATGGAACCCCACCTAGTAACGACCTTGACCATGAAATAACTAGTCCAAGTCGTCCAAAAACAAGGTCCCAAACCAAGAAGATGGCTCACCTTTGGCAAGGAATCGAAAACAGCACAAACGGGTTAACCGGTAGCTTAAGCCCGGTTTTGTGCATCTGATTTCCTAAGCCATATGATGGCTTAAGGCCAATATTTTTGCATTTTTGGAATCCTCAGGATGTTAGCTTTCAAGTACAGGCATTGGTTTCAAATCATGCCACAAAGAGGATGGAGTATCAATGACATTTTCCCAACCGGTCAGAATCGGTCCAATTCTGCGCGGTTAAAAGTTTAGGTGTGATTACCCTACTTAAGCCTTGTTTAACCTTAATTTCTTGATTGGGGGGGTTTTTACACACCTTGAACTTTCCCCCCCACGAGTAAAACCCAGATCATATCCCTTTTTGCTTGGGTTAAACTTAGTCTGAAAACCGGGTGAAACAAACTGGCCCTAACCCGATTGACGTCACAGCAGCACTTTACCTTCTCTAGAGGTTTTCCTTCTCTTCAGCTGAATGGGCACTCTCTTCTATGTTGGCACACGTCCAAGGCAACCTAGGGAAGGGCACAACCAATGAAAAAAGGGCTGCAAGAAGAATTGTCTCTTGATTCTCATTGGAAGACAAGGAAGGTGCTATCTTGCTTCCTATTGGCCAGCCGCAAAGGGGAGGGCACTTTTCGGCTGGGCACATGCCTTCCTTGCTGCATTTGAAGCTGAATGAGATTAAGGACAAGTTAATTATGTAGTAATCTTCATTTGTCTTGCTTTCCTTGATGCTTTAAGTATATATTGATTAGCATTAAGTATGTTTGTAACCTATTAACTCTAACCGTGGGAATTAGAGTTAATTAACACCTTTCCTCCCTAGGAGGGTAAGGTGAGGTGTCTTCTAACTTGCTTGCTGAGTAGGAAAGGTTGTAAGGCCAGCAACAAAAGGGAAAGCACAGCCATAATGAAGCACACTTCAGATTTTGTTCAACGAAAAAACCATAGAGAGCTTTCAAAGCTTCCTCACCAAATCCTTGCTTGCTTATCTTAGTTTAGGCCAAACTAAGTGGTGTTCAAGTGAGTCTTAGCCTTGATTAAGTGGGGATTCTGTATCTTAATCAAGATTAAGGGCCCTAGACTCAAAGGTTGGTGGTGATTACTGTATCCAATCCAAGAGTTTAGCTTATTTCTCTCCTTTGGTTCCTACCGGGTCATTAGCAAGATTGTTTGCTTAATTTTCCAAGGTATTCATCTCCCCCTACCGTGTTCTTCATTCCCCTTCCTTATTCCACTCTTTCTACTACCAGTCACCCCCATTTCCTTCAAGTCTACCTCACCAAAAAGCCAGAAAATCGGTTAGAATTGAAGAGCACTCAAACCGGGCAAAACTAGCCTATCCTAGTTATTTCAGGCAGTGATTCAGCACGGTGTACCCGTGCCCACTAGCACGCCCGTGCCACTTCAGCCCGTGAACTACATTGAGTTTTGAGCCTTCTTTGGTGTAAGGTTAGTGAGTGTGTTCATTCCCATTGACCTTTACATCATATTTGGTATCAGAGCTGAGTTTCATCTTTGGCCTGGCATTGAATCCACGCATCCAAACTCCCTTCTTTTCCATTTCTCAAACACGAACATGAGTACTAGTATGAGCATGGAAGAAAAGCTTGATGCCATTTTGAAGAATAATCATGAGATTACTTCTTCTAATCAAGAACTCAAGGAACAGAACGAGTACCTACTCAAGCAATTGGGTACTTTTCTGATGTAAGTCTCAAGGGTAGGAACAACCCAAGCTAACTTACAACAGGAACACAACCAAAACAAGTGGGAAACTCACGAACCAGGGGTGGCACGGTCGTGCTTCAAGGCACGGGGGCACCGTGCCAACTTGCTGCCTAAGCACGCCTAGTTTGTGATTTTCACGGTTTTTGAGATGGCTTTTGTGTTTGGGCTCAAAACTGAATCAAAGCAAGAATTCTTGGCCTTGATTAAGCTTGAAATGAATATGAAAAGAAAAAAAAAGAGAGGAATGAAGTTCACTGATTAGAACATGAAAAAGGAGAGCTTATGGTTTAAGGGATCCAAGAGCTAACTTCATGAACTTTAAGTGAATTCAATGGAATTTGGATAGTTCTAAGCCTTGTGATTAGATAAGATACACCACTAATCACTTAGCTTAGGGCCCTTAACCTTTGATTAGGATACAGATACACCACCTAATCAATGATTAAGACTCACTTGGACACCACCTTAATCGGCCTAATTAAGGATAAGCAAGTTAAGTGTTTGAGAGGAACACAAGACACAAAGTCTTTTCTTAATTTCAATACTCAAGCTTGTTGTTTTACAAAAGAGCAGCCAAGGCACTTATATAGCCTTGTGATTACATGAAAAGAGCTTTCCTTCTAGGCAAGGAAAGTCATTAAACTAATCCTATGCTTAGTAATACACGGTTTAAGCTAAAACATACATAAGCTGAAAGTTTAAGCTACAAAACACAAGATTTCCTTCTTAAACTCTTTCCTAAGTATTAAGAAACCTTGTTGACTCAATTTCCCTTCAAGGAAGGTAAGAGAGCATGGCTGCCACCTCAAAAGGACTGAAAATTGCATGTGTGCCATGTCATGCTTGAGTGGTCGAATGAGAGCTTGCAAAATGGTGGCGTTTCACTAGCTCCACGTGTCTCTCTCTCAAGTAGCTGAGTGGTGCTTAATCAAGCAGCTCAAAATGACCTGCTTGGCAGCCTTCCACCTTAAGCAAACCCCTTGAAGGAGGAAAACCACCAGGCTAAGCAACCGGGTGTCAAGCAGCCGGTTTCTGCCTCCACTTGCAACGCATGTTTGACACCTCAAATGATGACTAATTGCTACGTTTCTTACATGGTTGGAAACCTCAAGATGTCTAGATTACCCTCCTTTTTGAATCATAGCAATTGGACGTCATTTGCCCCTTGAATCAGCCTGATTTCCCAAACCGTGCAGATTGGACTCCAAAACAGCACAGGTTTACTAATTAGCTTAGTTCACTAACCAATTGAACTCCAAATCTGGTAATTCCAATTGGAAATGAAAGCTAAGATCTTGGGGACCCAAAATATGTAAAAATTCAAGACTTAAGCTAAACTATATCATAAGAAATAAAAAGAACAAAACCGGGTTCATCCTGGCCCTGCTGGGCAGTTTTGACACCTTGGGTTTAATTGCTGATTTGAACGACCAAATGAAGTCCAAATTGGATGAAACTTGATTTGTTGGAAAGCTAACATCTTGATCTTCAAATCCATCAAAAAATATTAGACGTAAACCCTTAGTATGTTTGAGAAATTAAGCACACAAAAATGGATTAGCTGCTGGATTTAACCCTTGCCCTACAGTTTCAATGTTTAATCAAAACTTGGATGATTTATTCATCCTTAAACCAGCATAACAAGATTACCTAATTTGATTTGATTCTTTTTTAACAAAAGGGATGGAGGGATTTCCATCATTTTCTCAAGCAAAAGCAAAAGCTCAATGAAGAACCATCCTATTTTGCTTCACAAGGCCGAGAGCAAGTGCTTAGTCACAACCTTGAATCCTCAAGTGATGAAGAGTCATTCAGAAGACCACGACAAGAGCCAAGAGGACAAGGTAACTCTAATGATATTAGAGTTGAGATTCCAGAATATGAAGGCAAGCTTGATCCAGAAGACTTCACACTGTGGAGAGGGTATTCGAATACAAGGACGTTCCAGAAGAAAAGAAAGTCAAGTTGGTGGCATTAAGACTACGTAAGTATGCTTCCTTATGGTGGACCAACTTGTGTGCTAAAAGAGTTAGGGAACGTAAGACTAAAATCAGAACTTGGGAGAAAATGAAAACCAAGTTGAAGGCTAGATTCTTACCCCCCACGTATGTTCAAGATTGTTATTCACAACTTCATAATCTGAATCAAGGTCATCTTAATGTTGAAGAATACACTAGGGAATTTGAGAAGCATGTGATTAAATGTGATTTGCAAGAACCAGAAGAGCAAACGATTGTAAGGTACTTGGGAGGACTTGATCCTAAGTACTCTAATGTTGTGGAATTACAAGCTTATACTACATTTGATGAGGTTTGCGTGCTTGCTCACAAGGTTGAGCAACAAAAGAAAGCTAAGCAAACTTTAAGCCTCCACATCAAAAGCCTCCAATCCGGAACCAACCTTTTAACAAGGGGAGTTCCCAACCAGTTTCTAAGCCACAAAATCCTTTTCCTTTCAATCCACAAAGAACCCAAGCACTACAAAAGGCCCCAGCACCCCCAATTCGACCCAACCCCAATCCTATCAGCACTAGAAGGTGTTTCAAGTGCCAAGGACTAGGCCACATCGCTTCTGATGGGGACCATCATGACCAAACTCCAAATGCACAACCAGCAACTCCACACACCGCCTCAAGCCCCAAGGAAGTCAAGAATATCCATGCCTTGGTCAAGAAAGTCATAGAGCACTCGGACAGCACATGGGCAGATTCAATCGGAAATTGGCCCGGTTTTGTGCATCTTTTGGGACTGGAAGGTGAGGGGATGAATGACTGCCTTGCCCCCTCTCTTTAAGTTTAAGATGTTAGGAATCCAATAAAACAAGTTTCAAAGGATTTGGAGGTCGTTTGGTTAGTCAATCAGCAAGATCTTTCCAAGTGCGCAGGCTGGGCGCCAAAACAGCAGCATCCGAATTAAGGGGAAATTGGCCCACCAACTTAAGTCCACTCTTTCTGAAATTTTGCAGCATGAAAGGGGACATAAATATTTATCAAGTCAAGGGTTCAAATCCCATCCAAAGCACCCCCTTGTGTTGGTTTTACCCAGCCAAAAGGACACACAAAACACCCCTTTAACCGGTTTCTTCCTAGCCGGTACAAGTGGGCTGATTTCTTGGGTGTTGCTTCATCCACTTGCTGAGTTGATTGTTTTTGCTGCATTTTAGGACCTTTGTAAGCTTGACACATCATTTGGGAGGCATCATGGCCCCTAATGAAGTAGATTAAGCTAGTGGTGAGGTGTTAAGCTAGATGAGTGATGGATGTAATATGTTTCCCTCTCCCAAATGTACTTGGCTTGGGTTTTGCTGCATGGGAAGGGGGGAAACTCGGCCATCCTTGCTTAAAACCAGATGGCCCCTCATTTTGTAACACAACTTGAAGGAAATGCATTTGTGAGTTCTCAAACTCTCTCCACAAAACTCCTAGTGTTATATCTTGAGTTTGGCAACTCAAGTGGGTCTCTAGGTCTCTTTCTCTCAACTAGAAGGTGATTAAATTCTGTAACTAGTTGATACAAAGAGATTGCCCAAGTGTTCTCCAAGGGTGGCTCTTCGGATTATCCCTTGAAAGGTCACTTGACTATCCAAACCCTTGATTTTCTACTCCTTTGTTGTTCTTCCTTCTTCTTGCCTTAAATTCCACTTTGAGGTTAAGTTGTGAGTGGTTCCTTCTCCTTGCAAACCTCCATCAAATTGGTATCAGAGCTTAGGCTATCTTTCTTGGCCAAGCTTCCTTGCCCAAACACCTCCCAAACACCAAGCTCACAAAACAGCCCAAAACACAACCCCCACAAAACTCAGCCGTGCCCAACCAGAAAGTTGGCACGGGCACACCGTGCCATATACGCACGACCGTGCCACCATTTCAGTCCAAACACCCATTGCCAGCAACTCAGCACGGTCAGGCTGTGCCCCCTAACACGACCGTGCCAACCTCTCCCCGTCCCAAAACACTCTTTCTCCCTTCCAAAGCCAAAATGTCTTCTAGCCTCGCACCCGAGCAAGTGGCCGAGCAAGCCCTGAGGGAGAAAGCCGAGGTAGAAGCTCAACTAAAGTATCTCCAAAAGCAACTAGGGCAACTTATGGAAGAGAAGAGGAGAGGTTTATGGAGTTCAAGGAGTCCAAGCAAGCATCAAGACTCGGATGACTCCGAGGGAAGCAATCCCATTAGTGACTCAAGTGAAGGGGAGCTTGCACCAAGGTCCCAACGACATCAAAGGTCCAGGGGACGAAGCTTTGGAGACTTTAAAGTCGACATTCCGGAGTTCGAAGGACAACTAGACCCGGACATCTTCCTTGATTGGCTTCAAACGGTGGAAAGAGTATTTGAATACAAGGACATTCTGGAAGGCAAAAAGGTAAAGCTAGTAGCTTTGAAACTTCGTAAATATGCTTCCATATGGTGGTCTAATGTTGTGTCCAAGAGGGTGAGAAAGGGGAAAAGTAAGATAAAGACTTAGGAGCAAATGAAATCCAAACTTAAGGCTAAGTTCTTACCCCCACACTATCTTCAAGACAATTTCCTTAAACTCCACCACCTCCGACAAGGTTCAAAGAGTGTAGAGGAGTACACTAGGGACTTTGAACAACTTCTTCTAAAGTGTGATTTGAGGGAAGATGATTCCCAAACCTTGATTCGTTACTTGAGTGGGCTTGATGAACAAATTGCTCATGTAGTGGAGTTACACCCCTACACTTCCCTTGATGAGTTGAGTACTTTAGCTCACAAGGTAGAAAAACAAAAGAAGCTCAAAGGCAAGAACCCCATCTCTAAGCCTACCCCACGGCCTTATGGCTTTCAAAAGCCCCCATTCACTCCTCAAAAATCTTATCCACCCCCAAACCCGAAATCCCCTCAAACAGCCCCCCCACAAACTCCATCCAAGCCACCACCAAAACCCCCTAGCAAGGTTCGATGCTTTCGTTGTCAAGGTCTTGGACATTACGCTTCCGAATGTCCAAACAAGAGAATGGTATCTCTAGCCAAATATCAAGAGTCCTTAGAGGAGCTAGAGGTTGAGGAAGAGAAGAATGGAGAAGAAAAGGAGGTGTACATGGCTGAAATGTTGGAAGAGGTAGAAGAGGGCCCGGATGAAGGGGAACTACTAGTGATTAGAAGCGCTCTAAGTGGGATCGCTACTCAAGACAACATGGAGCAAAGGGAGAGCATCTTCCATACAAGGTGCACCGTGAGTGGCAAGGTGTGTTCTCTCATCATCGATGGGGGAAGTTGTGCTAATGTGACCTCAAAAACCATGGTGGACAAACTCAAGATTCCGGTCACACCTCACCCAAATCCTTACACAATCCAATGGCTCAACCAAGGTAAGGATTTGCAAATTACTACTCGATGTTTGCTTACTTTTTCCATTGGAAAGTCATATAAAGATGAGATATGGTGTGACATAGTGCCCATGGACGCTTGCCATGTTCTTTTGGGCCGGCCATGGCTCTTTGATAGAAGGGTGATGCATGATGGTCGAAAGAATACCTACACTTTCACCAAAGACAACAAGAAAATCCCCCTCACTCCCCTCAAGCCTAGCCCACAAAAGAACCCTCAAGACAATCCCAAGTTGGATGTCTTTCTCACCACCTTACTCCACTCTCAACTCCATGAGTTCGAAGACTTTAAGGAGTGGATCCTCTTGGGCCAAGAACCGGCCAAGGTAAAGCAATCTCCCCATCCTTTACTTACCTCACTCCTACAAGCCTTTGCCCACGTCTTCCTACAGGAAATACCTCATGGCCTACCCCCCCAAAGATCCATCCAACATAAAATCGACCTCTTCCCGGGTGCCACCCTCCCAAATAGACCGGCCTACCGCATGAACCCTCAAGAGACACAAGAGGTTCAAAGACAAGTGGATGAGCTCCTAGCCAAGGGCTTGATCCGCGAGAGCTTGAGTCCATGTGCCGTCCCGGCCCTACTTGTGCCCAAGAAAGATGGGAGCATGAGAATGTGTGTTGATAGTAGAGCTATCAACAAGATCACCATCAAATACCGGTACCCTAATCCCAAGGTTGGAGGATTTGCTAGATGAGCTTCATGGGGCCACTATATTCTCAAAGATTGATCTAAGAAGTGGCTATTATCAAATACGAATCTTTGAAGGGGATGAATGGAAGACGGCTTTTAAAACCAAGGGTGGCCTATATGAGTGGTTTGTCATGCCCTTTGGTTTGACTAATGCACCTAGCACATTCATGAGGCTAATGAACCAAGTTCTTAAGCCATTCCTTGGGAGATATGTCGTTGTGTATTTTGACGACATTTTGGTGTATAGTCGTGGAGAAGAAGAGCACTCCAAGCACTTGCATGATGTTTTAAGTGTCTTGGCACAAGAGCAACTTTATGGCAACCTAGAGAAGTGCCACTTCTTCACTCCTCAAGTGAAGTTCTTGGGGTATGTGGTGTCGGCCGAAGGCATCCAAGTGGATGAAGAGAAGATCAAGGCCATCCGTGAGTGGCCTAACCCCATGTCAATCCAACAAGTCCGAAGTTTCCATGGTTTGGCTTCCTTTTATAGGAGGTTTGTGAGCAATTTTAGCTCAATTATGGCACCCATGACCGAGATCCTTAAGGCCAAACACTTTGAGTGGAATGAGAAGGCCCCACATGCCTTTGAAGAAATCAAGGAGAGGCTTACTAGTGCACCCATCCTTGCACTACCTAGCTTTTCCAAAGTTTTTGAGGTAGAATGTGATGCGTCCGGTGTTGGCATTGGGGCCGTGTTGTCACAAGAGAAGAGGCCCATTGCTTATTTTAGTGAGAAGCTCAATGACGCGAAAAGGAAGTATTCTACATATGACAAGGAGTTCTATGCCTTAGTGAGGGCATTGGAACATTGGCGGCATTACTTGGTTGGAGGCGAGTTCATCCTCCATACGGATCATCAACCCTTGAAGTTCATCCAAAGACAACATAAGCTCAATCCACGACATGCCAAGTGGGTAGAGTTCTTACAATCCTTTCACTTTGTGATCCACCACAAATCCGGCCAAATGAACAAAGGGGCCGATGCATTGTCAAGGAGATATCTCTTGCTCTCTGCTCTTGAATCCAAGGTACTTGGGTTTGAGTGCATCAAGGCTATGTATACCCAAGATGAAGATTTCAAGACCATTCTTGAAAGTGTTCTAGCCATGCCCACGGTCCTTTCCACCTAGAGGACGGATTCCTCTTCAAGGGAAACCGACTTTGCGTTCCTAAATGTGGGTTTAGAGAGCTTTTGATCCAAGAACTCCATGGGGGAGCCCTAGCCGGCCATTTTGGAGTTGAGAAGACTTGCTCTATGCTCAAGGAACATTACTTTTGGCCCAAAATGTCAAGAGATGTGGAGCACTTCATCAAAAGATGCTCTACTTGCCAACTTGCTAAGGATCACATACGGCCTCAAGGTCTTTACACCCCCTTGCCGGTTCCTCAAGGGCCTTGGGAAGATGTTAGCTTGGACTTCATCACGGGGTTACCAAGGACTCAAAGGCACAAAGACTCTATCATGGTAGTGGTTGATAGATTCTCCAAGATGGCCCACTTTATAGCATGTCACACCACCTTTGATGCTTCACAAGTGGCCAATCTTTACTTCAAAGAGATTGTGCGGTTACGTGGAATACCAAGGAGTATGGTGTCCGATCGTGACACTAAGTTCTTGAGTCATTTTTGGCTCACATTATGGAGAAAGCTTGGTACTCACCTCAAATTCAGCACCTCATGCCATCCCCAAACGGACGGCCAAACCGAGGTGACAAACCACACCTTGGGCACATTACTTCGGGTCTTAGTGAAGAAGAACATTAAAAGTTGGGATGAACTACTTTGCCATGCAGAGTTTGCATTCAACCGAGCCCCAAGCAAGGCCACGGGCCTCTCACCCTTCCAAGTTGTGTATGGCAACAACCCACGGACTCCCATTGATCTTGTTCCTATTCCTAATCCCACTAAATTTAGTTGGGAAGCCGAGAAGAGAGCAAAGGAGGTCCAAGAGCTTCATGCTAAGGTGAGAGAAAGAATTGAAAAGTTCAATGAGCAAGCTAAGTTCTATGCCAACACGAAGAGGAGGAAAGCTCATTTCCAGCCCGGGGAACTAGTATGGGTCCATTTAAGGAAAGAAAGATTCCCAAGCAAGCGGAAATCCAAGCTATTACCAAGATCGGATGGGCCATTTGAAGTCCTTGAGAAGATTGGCCCAAATGCATACAAGATAGACCTCCCCGGAGACTATGGGGTGTCCGCCACTTTCAACGTGGCTGATTTAAGCCCATACTATGATGAAGAAGAAGAGTTGCCGAGTTTGAGGTCAAACTCCATTCAAGCTGGGGGGAATGATGGGGACCACCATGACCAAACTCCAAATGCACAACCAGCAACTCCACACACCCCCTCAAGCCCCAAGGAAGTCAAGAATATCCATGCCTTGGTCAAAGAAGTCATAAAGCACTCGGACAGTACATGAGCAGATTCAACCGGAAATTGGCCCGGTTTTGTGCATCTTCTGGGACTTGAAGGTGAGGG
>JAKOGI010004955.1:0-15000 GCA_029747015.1 Carnegiea gigantea | reverse complement strand
AATAGAACTAATAATCTCACTACTTAAGTTATCTATTAAAGAGCAGATTGTTGAACAACAAGAGCAATTATGCAAAGAACTGTACTTTAATAATCCTCTAAAATTTTGGGATACAGATAAGACATTACAAAGATTACTTTGTTAAATCCCAACACTGTTATCTGAGTCAAACAAATGGTATACACACACCAAGATATACTAGAATTTGATAAGCAAGTCAAAGGGCTGTTAGATAAAGGTTTAATAAGAAATAGTAAAAGTCCTCACAATATGATGTATGTCTTAAGGAAGGAAGGACCTCCAAACTAACACACATTAAAAGAGATCAAAAATACAAAGGTTTGAGTCGTACCAGGGTGGCATGGTCGTGCTTAGGAGCACGGGCAGGCCGTGCCACTTTTCTGGTTGTGGAAGCTGAAATGCTCTCGCTTGAACCCGGTTGAGTGTTCTTAGTGTTGGATGTGTTTGCTTGGCTTTTTGGTTGCTATAAATCGTGGAATGGGATGGAATAAAGGTTATGAGGGATGAGAGAGTGAGGGGATTTGAGGGAACTTCAAAGTAAGAGATTATTAACTTGTAAACTTAAGCTAATAATCTTACCTTAATCCTCTCTTAACCCGGTTGTTTATGAGCAAAATTAAGATCGGCTAAACTCAATGAATGGATACAGAAACACCACCTATCTTTGAGTCAAGGGCCCTTAAACTTGATTAAGATACAGATATCACCACCTAATCAAGGTTAAGACTTGACTTGAACACCACCTTAATTGTCCTAATTAAGGATAAGCAAGCAAGAATTTGAGAGAAAAAGCTTTCAAGCTTTCAATCTGATTTTCATTCAACAAATGCTCTCTTCATTGCTATGGCCGTGCATTCCTTTATTAAGCATGTCAAGCAAGCACACAAGCAAGCAAGCACCTCACTAATCCTTTCCTTCCTAGGGAGGAAAGGTCTTAATGAACTAAACATACCCGGTTAGAGCAAAACCGGTTGTCACCTAGGTTTAGCAAGCTTAATTACATCCTTTAACATTAAGGAAAGCAAGACAATTGATGTTTACATTGTAATTAGCTTAAACATAAGCCAAAGCAGCTGATAAACCTCCTCTCTTTCCATTGGACAACCGAAAAGGGGACAATGCTTTACGGCTAGCCAATTACAAAGAGGGGACACCTTCCATGGCAACTTCTCTCCCATTGGTTGTTCTTCTCAAGGTTGCAGCTCATCATTAGGACTTTGGGATGTGTGCCCAGCCTTGAGGGGCATGCCATATCTGCTGAAGTGAAGAAAACCCACCGGAGAAGGCAAAATAAAACCGGACTGCTGAACCGGGTTCGTAGACAGTTTTGCGGCCGATTTTGGGGCTTGGTTTAACCTTGGCAAAAGCGAGTTTGACTCTGGTTTTAACCCATGGGAAGAAAGTTTAGGATGTGTTTAAACCCTCTCAACTAAGAAATTAAGGTTAAACAAAATTTAAGTGGGGTTTTCAAGCTAAAAGAAAAAATCGTGCAGATTGGGTGCGATTCTGACCGGTTTGACAAAATACCTTGTTTCTCCTTTCTATGACTTGGATAGTGGTAAACTAATTTTGGGGCATGAAAGGGGACATCTTGAGGTTTAGCAAAGTGCAAAAATTAAGGACTTAAGCCTCCTTAAAGCTTAGGAAATCAAGTGCACAAAACCGGGTAAGGTTTGGTTCTTGAACCCGTGTGCACCTCCTTGGGATGTTTGGATAATTTGGACCATGGCTTGTATCTTGGAGATTGTATTGGACCTTGATTGACTTGTTGGACCTTCTTCATTGCTGATGGTGGTGGGGGCTGCATCATCCTCCCCTTATTGAGAAGATTTGATCCTCAAATCGGCAAGGTAGTCATCTTCGTGGTAAGCTTGCAAATCAGCTACATTGAATGTGGCTGGTACTCCATAATCACCTGGCAAATCAACCTTGTAAGGATTATCATTAATACGTTCGAGTACCTCAAAAGGGCCATCTACTCGTGGCATAAGCTTGTTCTTTCGTTTGGATGGGAATCTCTCCTTCCTTAGATGGATCCACACGAGGTCTCCTGGTTGAAATGCAATCTTTCTCTTATGCTTGTTGGCTTGAGCTTGATAGGCTTCATTAGACTTTTTAATCTTCCTTCTCACCAACTCATGGACCTTCTTGATTTGTTCTACCCTTGCTGCTGCATCTGGATGTGGTTTTTGATCGAAAGATCATGGAATGAGATCAAGTGGACCTAGGGGATCAATTCCATAGACCACCTTGAATGGAGAGTGACCAGTAGCCCTGCCTGGTGTCCTGTTATAAGCAAACTCTACATGGGGTAAGAGCAAATCCCAAGCCTTGGCATGAGGTTTAATTAAAGTTCTTAGGAGAGTCCCTAAGGTTCGATCAGTAACCTCAGTTTGTCCGTCAGTCTGTGGGTGACAAGTGGTACTATATTTTAGCTTGGTACCCATCTTTTTCCACAATGTAACCCAAAAATGACTCAAAAACTTGGTATCCCTGTCAGAAACAATTGACCTGGGAATACCATGCAACCTCACTACTTCTCTAAAGTACAATTCAGCAATGTGAGTAGCATCATTTGTTTTGTTACATGGAATGAAATGAGACATCTTAGAAAACCTATCAACAACAACAAAAATAGAGTCTTTGTTCCTTTGTGTTTTGGGTAATCCAAGAATAAAGTCCATACTTACGTCAACCCATGATGAAGTGGGGATTGGCAATGGAGTATACAAACCGGGGGGTAGTGAATGACTCTTTGCCACTTGACAAGTTCCACACCTTTTAAGTATATCTTGGATGTCTCTTTCCATAGCTGGCCAATAATAATGCTCTCTTAGCATGATGACAGTCTTGTTTTCTCCATAATGCCCGGCCAATGATCCTTCATGAACTTCTCTAATCAATAGCTCTGTTGTGCTACACTTTGGAATACATAATCGAGCTCCCTTGAATAGAAAGCCCTGCTGAACATGAAAATCTCCTTTGGGGTGTTTAGAACATTCAGCATATAATGCCCCAAAGTTTTCATCATTGTTATATAGAATCTTTAGATGCTCAAAACCAAGTATGCAAGCATCTAATTGAAATAACAAGAGATACCTTCGTGATAGAGCATCTCCACCTTGATTGAGTTTACCTGACTTGTGCTTGATGGTGAAATGATATGATTGCATAAACTCAACCCATTTGGCATGCCTGGAGTTTAACTTATGCTGCCCTTGTATGTACTTCAATGCTTTATGGTCAGAATGCAAGATAAACTCACTAGCAATGAGATAATGACTCCAATGCTCTAAACATCTCACAATAGCATAAAACTCTTTGTCATAGGTGGAATACTTTTTTCTATATTCACATAGCTTTTCACTAAGGAAGGCAAGGGGTTTACCTTCTTGCGTAAGAACTCCACCAATACCTACACCAGAGGCATCACATTCAACTTCAAATATCTTACCAAAGCATGGTAAAGCAAGTATCGGTGCTTGAATAAGTTTTGATTTGATATCTTCAAAGGCAGATTGAGCTTTGGCAGTCCATACAAAGGATGTTCCTTTGATCACTTCAGTCATAGGAGCCATAATAGTGCTAAAACTGCGAATAAATCTCCTGTCGAATGAAGCTAAACCATGAAAAGCTCTAACATCATGTATGATTTTAGGTATAGGCCAAGACCGAATGGCTTCTACCTTACTTTCATCTACCTTTATACCATCTTCAGTCACAATATAACTAAGAAATGTAACTTCAGGAGTGAAGAAAGCACACTTCTTAAGGTTACCAAATAACTTCTCACGTTCTAAGGCAAGCATAACTTGAGTTAGGTGATCTTGGTGCTCATGCTCATTCTTAGAGTAAATTAGAATGTCATCAAAGTATACTACTACAAACTTTCCAATATAAAGTCTAAACACTTGGTTCATTAACCTCATGAAAGTACTAGGTGTATTAGAAAGACCAAAAGGCATTACCAACCATTCATAGAGTCCACCTTTTGTTTTAAAAGCTATCTTCCATTCATCACCTTCTCTGATTCTGATTTGGTAGTAACCACTTCGAAGATCAATCTTTGAAAACACCTTGGAGCCATATAACTCGTCGAGCATATCTTCAAGTCTTGGTATAAGATACCTGTACTTGATTGTAATCTTGTTAATGGCCCTGCTATCAGCACACATTCTCATTCCTCCATCTTTCTTTGGCACTAGAAGAGCTGGAACGGCACAGGGACTCAAAGACTCTCGAATCAATCCTTTTTCCTGCAACTCTGTAACTTGTCTTTGAATCTCATTAGTATCCTTTGGGTTCATCCTATATGCTGGTTTGTTAGGTAGGACGGAACCAGGAATAAGATCAATGTGGTGTTGTATATCTCTTTTTGGAGGTAAACCCGTGGGAATCTCATCGGGGAACACATGACAGAAATTTTCAAGGAGTGTCTTTGCAATGGGGTGAGTGGGCAACATATTTTCTGGGTCGCTTTGGACGTTCAATATCCACTCTCTAAAGGCCTTAAACTCATGTTGAGAAGTCTTTAAAATGGGTTCACTCATGGATAACAAACAATCAACATGTTTAGGTTTTTTTTGTGGTTGAATTTCATGGAGCTTGGAGGGGAATAATGGGGCTAGGGTAATCTTCTTACCATTTTTGGAAAATGAATAGGTATCAAGATAACCATTATGCATAACCTTTCGATCATACAACCATGGTCGTCCTAATAACACATGACATGCATCCATAGGAATAACATCACACCATAAATCATCTTGATAGTTCTTTCTAATGGAAAAGGAAATCAAACAATGAGAATTCACCTGAATGCCCTTGCTTTGATTTAGCCATTGGATTTGTAGCCCTAGTTTCTCAATCATGCTTAGAGAAACCTCATTAGTGCAACTTCCTCCATCAATGATTAAAGAACATATCTTTCCTTGGGTGGTACATCGAGTGTGAAAGATATTCTCTCTTTGTTCATCCTTAGCTCCTTTCTGATTGTCTAGAACTCTTCTCAAAACTAAGAGTTCACCTTCATCTGCTTCCTCAATAACCTCATCTTGAGTTTCTTCAACTTCTGACTCACTTTCAACCTCATTTTCTTCCTCTTCAAAATCCTCTTTCACGGCGGTCCACTCAGCCAAAGTGATAACTTTTCTGTTTGGACATTCCGAGGTAATATGACCAAGCCCTTGACACTTGAAACATCTTTTATTGCTCATGGGGTTTGGGTTAGGCCGAAATGGGTTGCTGGAGCTTTTTGAGAAGCCGTGGTTCTTTGTGGATTAAAGGGAAAGGGAGTTTGTGGCTTAAAGGGAGAGGGAGTTTGTGGTTTAGTAGGTGGGGTGGAACTCCCCTTGTTAAAAGGTTGGTTCCGAATGAAAGGCTTTGTGTATATGGGTTTTTGGGGCTGTTTAGCCTTCTTTTACTGCTCCACCTTATGAGCTAATATGCAAACATCATCAAAAGAAGCATAGGCTTACAACTCCACCACATTAGAATATCTAGGATCAAGACCTCCTAAGTATCTAACTATAGTTTGTTCTTCAGGTTCTTGTATGTCACATTTAATCATCAACTTCTCAAACTCACGAGTGTACTCTTCAACATTCATAGTACCTTGAGTGAGATTATGAAATTGGGAGTAGCAATCTTGGACATATGATGGTGGAAGGAACCTTGCTTTAAGCTTAGCTTTCATCTTTTCCCAAGTATGGATTCTTGCTTTTCTTTCTCTAAGCCTTTTAGCATTCAAGTTTGTCCACCATAAGGATGCATACTTTCTGAGTCTTATGGTTATCAACTTAACCTTCTTATCATTAGGAATATCCTTATATTCAAAGATTCTTTCAACTGTATTCAACCAATCAATAAACTCTTCAGGATCAAGTTTCCCTTCAAATTCAGGAATTTCAACTCTGAAGTCGTTGGTACTGGCTTGATTTCGTGGCTCTCTTCTAGCCATCCTAGGCATTTCTTCTTCACTTGATGAATCAACATCATGACCATTAACTTGCTCACATGCCTTGGGTTCAGATTGTAGAGTTTCTTCATTCATTCTTTGCTTTTGCTTCATGAACGAACCCATCTGCTTCCTTAGGTACTCATTCTGTGCTTGAGCTTCTTGGTTTCTTTGTGAATCCTCTCGGATTTTGCTTGCCAAGAATTCATTTTGCTTCATCAATGACTCAAATCTTTCTTCCAAAGACATGCTTGTTGAAGACATGTTGGAATTAAAGGGAGAAATCAGTTTGTGGAGAAGAAGGGAAGTGGATGTTTTGTGGAAGTGGAAGTGGGTGCTAGGCCAAGGTGAAACCTTTGCTCTGATACCAAATATGATGTATGTCTTAAGGAAGGAAGGACCTCCAAACTAACACACATCAAAAGAGATCAAAAATACAAAGGTTTGAGTCGTACTAAGGTGGCACGGTCGTGCTTAGGAGCACGGGCAGGCCGTGCCACTTTTCTGGTTGTGGAAGCTGAAATGCTCTCACTTAAGCCCAGTTGAGTGTTCTTGGTGTTGAATGTGTTTGCTTGGCTTTTTGGTTGCTATAAATCGTGGAATGGGATGGAATAAAGGGTATGAGGGATGAGAGAGTGAGGGGATTTGAGGGAACTTCAAAGTAAGAGATTATTAACTTGTAAACTTAAGCTAATAATCTTACCTTAATCCTCTCTTAACCCGGTTGTTTGTGAGCAAAATTAGGATAGGCTAAACTCAATGAATGGATACAGAAACACCACCAATCTTTGAGTCTGTGGCCCTTAAACTTGATTAAGATACAGATATCACCACTTAATCAAGGTTAAGATTTGACTTGAACACCACCTTAATTGGCCTAATTAAGGATAAGCAAGCAAGAATTTGAGAGAAAAAGCTTTCAAGCTTTCAATCTATTTTTCATTCAACAAATGCTCTCTTCATTGCTATGGCCGTGCATTCCTTTAGTAAGCATGTCAAGCAAGCACACAAGCAAGCAAGCACCTTACTAACCCTTTCTTTCCTAGGGAGGAAAGGTCTTAATTAACTAAACATACCCGGTTAGAGCAAAATCGGTTGTCACCTAGGTTTAGCTAGCTTAATTACATCCTTTAACATTAAGGAAAGCAAGACAATTGATGTTTACATTGTAATTAGCTTAAACATAAGCCAAAGCAGCTGATAAACCTCCTCTCTTGCCATTGGACAGCTGAAAAGGGGACAATGCTTTACGGCTAGCCAATTACAAAGAGGGGACATCTTCTATGGCGGCTTCTCTCCCATTGGTTGTTCTTCTCAAGGTTGCAGCTCATCATTGGGACTTTGGGATGTGTGCCCAGCCTTGAGGGGCGTGCCATATCTGCTGAAGTGAAGAAAACCCACCGAAGAAGGCAAAATAAAACCGGACTGCTGAACCGGGTTGTTGGATAGTTTTGTGGTCGATTTTGGGGCTTGGTTTAACCTTAGCAAAAGCGAGTTTGACTCTGGTTTTACCCATGGGAAGAAAGTTTAGGATGTGTTTAAACCCTCCCAACCAAGAAATTAAGGTTAAACAAAGTTTAAGTGGGGTTTTCAAGCTAAAACAAAAAACCGTGTAGATTGGGTGCGATTCTGACCAGTTTGACAAAATACCTTATTCCTCCTTTCTATGACTTGGATAGTGGTAAACTAATTTTGGGACATGAAAGGGGACATCTTAAGGTTTAGCAAAATGCAAAAATTAAGGACTTAAGCCTCCTTAAAGCTTAGGAAATCAAGTGCACAAAACCAGGTAAGGTTTGGTTCTTGAACCCGTGTGCACCTCCTTGGGATGTTTGGACAATTTGGACCATGGCTTGTATCTTGGAGCTTGTATTGGACCTTGATTGACTTGTTAGATGTTCTTCATTATTGATGGTGGTGGGGGCTACATCACAATAGTCCTACTTTTATGGTAAGAAATCATGCTGAAGAGAAAAGAGGAAAAACTAGAATGGTAATCAATTACAAAAAGCTTAATGATAATACTATCTTTGATGGTTATTATATTCCTAACCAAATAGTCCTTTTTAATAGAATTTAAGGAGCCTCTAAGTTCTCAAAAATGGATTGCCAAAGCAGATATTGGCAGATAAAAATGGATAAAGAAAGTATTCCTTTAACTGTTTTTAATACCCCTCAAAAATATTATGAGTGGATAGTAATGCCATTTGGTCTTAAAAATGCACCTCAAATATTTCAAAGTAGAATGAATAATATCTTTAAAGATCTTAATCACTATTGTCTAGTTTACATCAATGATATTCGTCTTTTTCAAGACCATAGAACAACACAAAGATGATGTGCTAGCTGTCAACCCAAGATGCATTGATCATCTTATTATTCTTAGTAAGAACAAGTGCATTCAATGCTGAACAAAAAATTGAGTTTTTGGGTCTAGAAGTAAAAGATGGGCAAATAATCCTGCAAAGGCATATTCTAAAAAAATAGAAAATTTTCCTGAAAAGATTGAAGATAGAAAGCAATTAGAAATGTTTCTTAGATGTCTTACTTATGCTTCAAATTTCATTAAGGGTCTAGCTAAATTGGGAAAACCATTATAGCAAAAACTCAAGAAAGAAGTAAGTTAGACATGAATCCCTAGTGATTCAAACAAAGATTGTTCAATAACAATAGTAGCAACAACTCCTCCGAACGTGGATCCTGCTTTCACGGGGTTTGAGGAGATCCAGATATATGTAGCCGTATCCCTATGCACATGGTTGCATGTAGAGAGACCATTTCCTACCCACATAAAAAGTTCTAAGAAAATATTTAGATCTTTAGAATCGATTGGTGAAATACTTTAGTAAACACAAGACCCAAATACTTAAATAACATATATTAACATGAACAATATATAAGGGGTAAGAGTTTTCTATATCTTGAGCAACACGCTGCACGTGCCTACTAATCTAACCCATAACAATTTATAATCAAACAATCAAAGGTCGAAGGAGGGAACCATAGTTGCGAAGAAGCTACGAATCAAGTAAACAAAGGTACAATAATAACACCCCAACAAAGATCAATCTACTAGCCTATAGGATGGCATCACATGTTGGAAAGAATAATGGTCAATACAAAATGACAACAGTCACTACTCAAACAAAAGCCAAAGGAATAGCACCCTGCTAAGGAATAGAAGCATGCTACCTATGATCTGCAACCTTAATCCTAGATCTCCACAGACTTCTATTCTCAGTCACGTCCTCTGTTAGACCTATAAACTTCAAATCATTTCTAACAACCTCGTTTTAACTTTTCTTTAGCCATCTTCTACCTATTCTATACCCCAAAATGCTAACTGTCTCACACCTCCGCCCTGGTGCATTCTCACTCATCCTCTTAACATGGCCAAACCATCTAAGTCTAGTCTCCCTCATCTTATCTCTTATGGGTGCAACTCCTGCTTTCTCTCTAATACTTTAGTTAATACATTCATCAATATTTCCTTTCTCTTACTCCATTTTTTGCCATCCCATTCTAATGCATTGGTTAATATATTTATCAATATCTCCTTTCTCCTTAATGATAAAACCTTAATACCTGAACTTCCTGGCCCTTGGCATTGCTAACCCACCCATGGTGACTTCTTCCCGGCTCGCTTCTTCACCACTGAACCTGTATTTTACGTACTCTATCTTTGATCTACTCAATCTAAATCCCCTAGATTCTAAGGTAAGTCTCCATTGCTCTAACTTGCTATTAAGACCATCCCTAGTCTCATTGATGAGAAAAATATCATCAGTAAATAGCATACACCATGGTAGCTCATTTTGAATCCCTTTTGTGAGTACATCCTCAATGATAGTGGACAGGAACGGACTTAAAGTTGGCCCTTCATGTAGCCTAATATCAATAGTTAAGTCCTCTATGTCTCCTCTTGATGTGCTTACACTTGTTTTTTCTCCCTCATACATATCCTTGATAGCTCAGATATACATCTCTAAGACCTCTTTCTACTCCAAACATTCCCACAACACCTCATACAATACTCTAACATATGTTTTTCTCTAAATCCATGAACACCATATGGAGATCCTTTTCCCTATCCTATACACTTCCATGAGCCTTCTTATGAGATGGATTGCTTCAATGGTTAATTTGCCTGGCATAAAACCAAACTAGTTTTTCATAATGAAAATATCATTCCACAACCTTCCCTCAATCACCCTTTCCTACAACTTCATGGTGTCACTAAGCAATTTAATACCTCTATAATTATTACAATCTTGAGTATCACCCTTGTTCTTGTAAAGCAAGATTACTATGCTGAATCTCCATTTGCAGGGCATCTTTGCAGTCCTGAGAACGATATTAAAAAGCTTAGTTAACTACTATATCCCCTTTTTACCTAAATAATTCCATATTTCTGTAGGGATACAGTCCTGGCCCATAGCCTTTCCAATCTTCATCTTTCTTAATGTGTCTCTAACCTTTTCTTTACCAATACGACTATAAAACCTATAGTTTTGCTACCCCTCCTGAGCCCCTCTCTCATTTCTCCATGATACTCACTCAACTCGCCATTAAAAAGTTTAGAAAAGTAACTCTACCATCGCTCTTATATTTTAGTATCCTCTACTAAAACCTTACTGCCATCTCCTTTAATGCACTTTACATTTCTTAAGTCCCTTGTTTTCTTTTCCCTAGCCCTTGTTAACTTGAAGACATCCTTCTTCCCTTTCTTAGTCTCTAGCTTCTAATGTAACCTTTCATATGCATTGTTCTTTGCTATCTTTTTGGCCGCCTTGTACCTAACAAAATTAACTTCTTTTTCTCCATTCGATATACTATTATCAGAGCACCATGATCTTATTTCTATTTAAACCCTCTCTTTCACCTCTTCATTTCACTACTAAGCTTCTGTCATTCTACCTCCACTCGCTTTAGAGATTCCTAAGACCTCCTTAGCTGACCTTCAAATGCACTCAGCCATTGTTTCTCCCATTGTAATTGCATTCGTCGCTTGCTTCTAGTTCCCTTTTACTTTATTCTTCTCCGCTAATATAGTAGCCTTCTCTGTAGTAAGATTCTACCATCTAACTCTAGGATCTCCGATACTTTTCTTCTTCTGCTCCGAATTCTTAAACACCACGTCCGTGACGTCTATACTGAGTTCCCAAATATCCACTGCGTATCACTTTATAATCTTTACACAACATCCTATTGTTCGCCCTAATTAGAAAGTAGTCTATTTGAGTCTTAGTAAAACCAGTCCTGAAAGTCACCATGTGATCCTCCCTCATCTTAAAAGCAGAGTTAACAATCACCAAATCATAAGCAACAATAAAGTCCAAGATTGACACCCCCTCACTATTTCTTTCCCCATACTGAAACCTCCGTGTGTCCCATCATACCCATTTGCCTTAGTTCTGAAATGTCCATTAAAATCACTACCAAGAAGAGTTTCTGACTTTAAGTACACTCTATATTACTTCTTCCAACTCCTCCCAAAATTCCCTCTTAATGTTATCTGTAAGCCCTATATGTGGTGCACAGGCACATATTACATTGAGGATTTCTACCCTCACTACCAACTTAATTAACATGACGCGGTCACTCTTACGCCTCACCTCTACAACTTCATCAACCAACTCCTTTTCGACCACAATACCAACTCCATTTCTAACTCTATTATGCCCCAAATACCACAACTTATACCCATCAATTTTTTGAGCTTTGGCTCCCACCTACTTAATCTCTTGGATACAAGCTATGTTAACCTTATATCCACATAACACTTTAACTAATTCCATAGACTTGCCAGCAAGGGTCCCAATATTCCAAGACATAAAACACAACCTGTCAAGCCTTACTATGGTCCTCACCCCTTTTCCCCTTAAGAGAGCAGGCTTCAAAGATTGCTCAAAACTTCACAAAGATGTGTAAAAATCTTCCTATTCTTAATTTACCTAATAAAGGATATGATTTAATTCTTGAAACAGATGCTAGCAATGAGCACTAGTGTAGAGTACTCAAAATCAAAGAAAGAGAAAAACTCTGCAAGTATTGCAGTGAAAGTTTTAATAAAGCAGAATACAAGTATCCCACAATGTAAAAAGAAATCCTTGAACTCATAAGGGGAATTAAAAAGTTCTTAATCTTTTTAATCCTAAAGCCTTTTCTTATTTGAACTGATTGTAAGGGAATACTTGATTTTGTAAAAAAAATTTATCAAACATCCAAGCACTAGGGAGACTCCTGTGTTGGCAATTATGGCTTAACCAGTTTTCTATCTCTATTAAACTTATACAGGGATCAAAGAATTTACTGGAAAATAGTTTAACTCGTGAGCTTGCCAATGATGATCATCAGCGTAAAAATCCTATCGGAAAAGGCGAAAATTCAAGATGAAATGCCATTACTGCCAGAACAGGTTTCTCTTTCTAGTAGAATCCTTATGGATATTTTGGAATTCCGAGCAAAAAGTATATCGTGCGTTGGTCTAATATCTTCTGCCTATCTAATGGCACAAAGATTCAGCCTTTTAGAATTACAAATGAATTACCTAAGCTGTCCTTATGATATTTAAAAAAAATAAGTGCCCATATTCAAGAAAGATGGTTCAATGACTAATATGCAACCTACATCAACTACTATCATTGTTATTCTGATGATATTTGGGAGTCATAGGGTACTACAATCTTCTTTCTTAATAGATCTGGAGTTAGTGGTGTTAGATTCTCAGCAAATTCAATCTCTCCAAATGACCCCATCATGAAAGCCTGAGAATGTGGAATGATAGCTTACCTCAAGGAAATCCTACATCCAAAGTACTCATTCTTCTTAAGACTAAGTTTCAACAATGTATGTATAAAAGGATCCATTAGATTCTCACATCCCCTGAAAGTCTAACGAAATTTCATACAGTAGAAATCTGTATGTGTAGGTACATTGTGTAGTAATCGAATATGAAATGGAAAGGTCAAACCATCCTATTATCTTATTCGATTAGTTGACTTAGATGACCCCAATGACCAAAGTCAAGAATGGTTTCCATAATGGCAAGAAGTAGTTCTGATCCTACTTTAGCAAGAGCAATTGGTTTTACAATATTTATCATCAAATGTGGGCATAATATTGAAGAAGGAAGAACATTAATGCATTACGGGAACACTACTTTCATTACAATGATTTCAGCAAATACATGAAGGTGAAAGGAGCTGGAAAATGTCTTTGATTGTCTCTCTGATGTTAGAGTTAGAAAACTCCTATTAGAAAAGAAAATCTCAAATAGTTTATTTGCATCTTTTACCTAATTGTCAGGGTTTTTCCTTAATTTGAAAAAGTTTTTGGTCAAAAGTGAGAAAAGAAATAGTGCAACAGATATTACAAAATTAAAACAACCGTTCAAAAAGTAGTAAAAAATAAAAACACCACACCACAAGGTGCTAAAAAACGAAGTCAAAAAAGTAAGGCCTGAAAAAAAGCAATTACCCATACATCAAGGTACTAAAAAGTCAATTACCCACCTTTATAAGTATGTTAGCTGATATTGAAATATGTCCTCAATTTTATTAAGTGAGCTTCATTTTCTTGTACTTGAGATGGATTTTTCATTAACAATCACAATATATATATTGTTTACTCAATCTTAGTTACTAATCAATAGATTTAGTTTCAATGATAATGAGAGTTATGTTTGGTGATGAATTGCTCTATTTTATCGTGGCTGAAAAATTCTTGTATACATTTTTCGCATATAATCTTTGCTACTAATCAATAGATATTCTTGTGGCAATCATGAGAGTTATGTTAGGTGATTATATTTATATCATCGATATTTAAGCAGAATATTACATCTATATAATGACCCCGAGAGTTTTATTTGGTGATCATTATAAATATGTTGATCAAAAACTACACACTCAACTATAGTTAGCTGAGCTTTCATTTGTAACAAGTTTAGCTTCATTTTCATTAAAAATCATCATAAGTCGTATTTAAGATATTAGTTAGTGATCAATTGATCTAGTTTTAGTGATTATTAGAATTATGTTTGGTGATTAGTTGATCTATCTCTGGTGACCATTATAAATGTTACATTTATATCGTGATGGTAAGATTAATATTTGGTGATCATTATAAATATGCTTGTCAATTACGAACTATAGACTCAATTGTAGTTAGATGAGCTTTGTTTGCTGTAAGTTTAGCTTTATTTTCATCAAAAATTATAACATTAGCATTTTTTTAAGATATTACTTAGTGATCAATAGATCCAGTTTTAGTGATAATTAGAAGTAATTTTGGCGATCAATTGACCTAACTATGGTGACCATTGGAGCTATGTTTGTTCATCATAAACTATACATGCAATGTAGTTAGGTGAGCTTTATTTATTGTAATTTCATCATTATTTTTACAAAAAATCACAATATATATTTTTATTTATCATATATGTTAGTGTTCAATCGATCTAGTTTTAGTAATCATCAAAATTATGTTTGGTGACCCACAAATCTATCTATTGTGACAATTATAAATGTGTTTGTCAATAATAAACTACACACCAAATTGTAGTCAGGCAAGCTTTATCTATTGTAATTTACACTTTGTTTTCATAAAAAATATGATCTATGTATTTATTTCTAATATAAGCCAATGATTAATAGAGGCCATTCTAATGATCATTAGAATTATATTTGCTAACCAATTGATTGATCAATGGTGATCCTGACAAATATGTTCGTTGACCAGGAAGGCAAGAACCAAAACCGCAATTATAATTACGCCAGCCTTTTTTGCAGTACTTGAGCTTAATTTTTATAAAAAAATCATAACATAAATTTTTACTCAAAATCTTAATTAGTGATCAATAGTTTCAAATTCAATGACCATCACCATTATGATTGGTGATTAATTCTAAGGGAGACAAAGAGAGAGCCTCCATGCACTCATCCTACTCATTCCGCAGAATAGTTCCCCCAACAGGAGAAACCCATATATATATGTACATATATATATATATATATATATAT
>JAKOGI010004954.1:15000-18410 GCA_029747015.1 Carnegiea gigantea | reverse complement strand
CACCGCCAGGACTTCCTAAAAGGATATCCTTAAGACTCTTAAAGATTGAGGGTTTGGATTAGCTTTTAGATAGTCATTCTGGAATAAAGCTGTAAGAGTTTCCCTTGTTTTAGCAACATCTGAGGGTCTTAGCTCGGCTAAAGGTACCTGTAAACTGGGGATAGGGTGTAACATTAGCTAAAATAACCCAAGTTCACTACCTCGGGCCACTCGCACGGATCACTAATGATCTAATAACTAAAGCAAGGGTTAAAGAGCTACATATATAGGTACAAAGCTGGTTACATGCTTTCACATACAACGATAATTTAAAAATTTACAATGTGGTAGATCGAACACTTGCAAAGCTGGCAGAGACTTTTGAGGGGTCGACATCAAAACAACTTCAAAGTATCTCTTATACCTGCTCAAATTGAACCTGGGAACAAGGAAAATAATAAAGGGATGAGCAACCACACGCTCAGTGAGAATTTCCCTTCTCCTTAAACAAAAAACAGTTGTAGGTAATAATGCCAATAATAGCCACATATCGCGCAATCATACTTTACTATCATATTAGGCAATCATAATCCCCAAGGAAAGATCACCCCCATTAAAACTTCATTCTAACCATTCAACTCGATTCTAGGCCCTCATTGACCAAACTTCCCTACTAGCAGGCATTCAGGCACATAAACAAGTAGGCAATAAGGATTGAATATAAAGGCCTTCAAACTCACTTTCGAAAACATAGTGACTCTCGATAAATACCAAAAATGGTTTATAATTCACATAAACTCCTTTAAAGCTTATAATTTTTTCAAAAGTTCTCAAAACATCTAAACTGATAAGAAAGATTTGGCAAGAAACATTCTTTCATTGAATATGCATATTGAAAAGCTTGAAGGTACAATGCATTACTAGGATGTAATTATACTTCATTTGAAATCTCATTTAAACTATATTCAGAACATATTCATAGAACACATGCAGGTTACGTACATTTGAAAACTTTCTTCTTTTCTTAAAAACGCTTTACTTGGCCTCTTGAGGTTCGTATCCCTTTAAAAGAACTTCTTTTCTTTCCTGAACTAGTTAGAATGGCAAAAAGCCAAATCTTCTTTTTATCAGGAACTTACTTATAGTATAAAAACATCCTATTGTGCTGGCTAGGGGAGGTCAACACCGCCCTTAAGTGAGATTGTCACTCTCATTCTAAGGTATCCCCGCGGTATACGTACTTAACTATTGGCCAAAATGCGTCTTAGCAGAGCAACTCTAACCTTGATACTGTCCTCTATGGGGCAACAGCTCATACCAGAATAATCATGTCCTGAGTCCAGTCCCCCTCAAGTTTTTCTCATGCGTCACACATTAGGGAACATCTCACATCAAGATAATCATATCTTAAGTCCAGCTCTCGGAAACAGCTCACGCCATCTTGCGTCCAGCTCCCAACATTACCTTAGGGGGAAACAGCTCAAGCCATCTTTGCGTCCAGTTCCCACCCTCAAGGTCTGGTCACTTGTCTAACACTTTCTTAGCCCTTAGAATCGCATTACATTTCTCTTTTTCAGTCGTTTACTTTGCTGAAATCTTACTTTTAAACAAAACGACCATTACCCTTCGAAATATTTATAGCTCATTCGTTTTTGGCTTAAATTATAAACGGAATAAGTTTACTAACACGTAAATCAACTTCGTAAATAACTTAAAAGCTTCTTATAAATGCAAAATGTTTACTAAATCAGAAAATGACTTAGTTTCTAACTTAAATGCTTCGTATAAATGTAATAGGGTTGCTAAATCGTAAAACGACTTCGTTTTCAACTTAGAAGCTTCACAGAGACGTGTTAAGTTTACTAAATCGTAAAACGACTTCGTTTTCAACTTAGAAGTTACATATAAATATAATAAGGTTGCTAAATCATAAAACGACTTCATTTTCAACTTATAAACTTCGTATAAACGTATTAAATTTACTAAATTGTAAAACGATTTCGTTTTCAACTCAGAAGCTTCGTATAAACGTATTAAGGTTGTTAAATCGTAAAACGACTTCATTTTCAACTTAGAAGCTTCGTATAAACGTACTAAGTTTACTAAATCATAGAACGACTTCGTTTTCAACTTAGAAACTTCATATAGATGTATTAAGTTTAATAAATCGTAAAACGACTTCGTTTTCAACTTAAAAGCTACATATAAATGTAATAGGGTTGCCAAATCATAAAATGACTTCGTTTTCAACTTAGAAGTTTCGTATAAACATATTAAGTTTACTAAATCATAAAACAACTTCGTTGTCAACTTATAAACTTCGTATAAACGTGTTAAGTTTACTAAATCATAAATCGAAACTCGTTTGAGACATAACATGCTTAGTTAATGTTTAGTTCAACTAAGTTCGAAATCGAACCCATTTGAGAGTTAAATACTTACTTAGCAATAAATGCAAGCTAGATTCATTTGAAAATTTCTTTTTTAACCCAAAGAGAGGTGCATAAGTGAATTAAGACCTCCGATCGCTTTCAAGCTCATTATGATTCAAAACTTAACTCAAAATACTTAGTGTGTAACTCAAATTAGATTCGTAATAAAAACATCAGTTGTCATTCTATAGCTCGTTTCAATTCCTTTTAAAACTCAAGAAGGGTGCATAAACAAACTAAAGGCTTAAAATGTTCCCAAACTTGCTATTATTCAAAGACTTAAAGTACTTGGCTCGTTTATAAGGCAATTTAAGATTTCTTTTTATATTTTCAACACAACTGCTTCTTAAAGCCATTATGGACTTGCTAGCTCTTTAATCGAAACTCAATAGAAACTTAAGTAAGCAAATAACACGCAAATAAGCTAAGTTTCATAATTAGCACCTTAAACTGCTCTTTTTCGGATCGTTTAAATTCCTTTAAACACGAGGAGGGGTCATACCCAAATCAATGCCTTAAAAACGTTTTCGAACTCACTCTTAGTTTGCTTTTGAACTTTCTAAACCCATCGACTATTCAGTCGAGTCACTAACTGAGCAGTTCGACAGTTTAGGACCTTTTTACACTTTAGATGTCCTAACACGCGAATAAACAACTGACAAACATCAAAGTATTTTCAAACATGTAAAACAAACTTTCTAAATGACCTTTTCTTTTTAAAGGCGTCTAAAGTTTCAAGAATTAATCACATAACGTCACGTAGCATATCGGGGAAAAAGGGTTCACACATAGCACATTCATACACTTCACATCACAGCCCATTAAGCCGCACATGGCCTCGCAATCCACACGATTGCAGCAATTCACAATCTTATCTCCCTCCTCACATAGCACCGACCACAAGAACCCCAAATCACTCAATAGTTCCACCTCAAACCATCCAACTACTAAGCTCGATTCAATATTAACATGTACAAACCAACAATACACAAAACGATC